>PITA01005426.1:0-68378 GCA_004023965.1 Spilogale gracilis
GCCTGTCTCTCCCTCACCTCACTCCAGCATTGGCCCTGCGGCCTGTCTCTCCCTCACCTCACTCCAGCATTGGCCCTGCGGCCTGTCTCTCCCTCACCTCACCCCAGCATTGGCCCTGCGGCCTGTCTCTCCCTCACCTCACTCCAGCATTGGCCCTGCGGCCTGTCTCTCCCTCACCTCACTCCAGCATTGGCCCTGCGGCCTGTCTCTCCCTCACCTCACTCCAGCATTGGCCCTGCGGCCTGTCTCTCCCTCACTTCACCCCAGCATTGGCCCTGTGGCCTGTTTCTCCCTCACCTCACTCCAGCATTGGCCCTGCGGCCTGTCTCTCCCTCACCTCACTCCAGCATTGGCCCTGCAGCCTGTCTCTCCCTCACCTCACTCCAGCATTGGCCCTGCGGCCTGTCTCTCCCTCACCTCACTCCAGCATTGGCCCTGCGGCCTGTCTCTCCCTCACCTCACCCCAGCATTGGCCCTGCAGCCTGTCTCTCCCTCACTTCACCCCAGCATTGGCCCTGCGGCCTGGCTCTCCCTCACCTCACCCCAGCATTGGCCCTGTGGCCTGTCTCTCCCTCACCTCACCCCAGCATTGACCCTGCACTTCCCTTTCTTGAGCACTTACTATCCAGCAGGCACTTTGCCACATGCTTTACAAGCATTATCTCCTTGGATGCTCACTGCATTCTGTGAGGTAGGACTCATGAACCATGCATTACCTATGAAACATGGGAGACATCCAGCTCAAGTATTCATACAAATAATGTGAAAATTTAAATTGGATTTGCAATTGCCATCCTCACTTCAGAATCAGACTCGTCATTCTTTCTATTTTAAAAAAGCACTTTGATTTGGAACAGGAGCTCCCGAGAGAGGTCAGATTGGTCATGGAGGTATCTGGTGTGTGGAGGGGGTGTACCAAGTATCAGTAGAGAAGGGTCAATTCAGTTCAAGTAAAAAAAAAAAAATCTACGCAGCTCCTACCTAGTGACAGTCACTGAGACACCAGGTACACGTATATTTGTGGTTCACAAGACCTAAATTCAAGGACTCACAGTATAATGGGGAGCTGGACTCAGAGGTTCAAGGTCCTAAGTGTCATGTAGCCAATGGAAGAGTATGAGGAGGCAGAAGAGAGAACTGAATATAACTCAGCCCTGGCTCTCAACTTCGATGCTAACTAAGAGCTGTCCTTGCCTCTAAGCTTCCTTCTAGGCTGCATGGCATGAGCCTCTCCCTGTGTCCTATCTTCTATACCAGATTGACTGGCCTGGCATGGACAGCCTTTGGGAACACCTGATACCTATCTCAGGGTCACCAGCCCTTGCCAAGAAAGTATCCTTGGGAAGGAGAAATGAGTTGCAGAGGGATTCTGAGATGTCTTTTAAGGAGCCCTTGGACTTTGTTGCACTGGTGTCAGCAAATCTCCATAGACACAAAAAAACTTGGGGTGTGTGACTCTAAAACAGCCAAAGCCATGACCATTTGGGTCACAAGGACAGTGTCCAAAGCCCCCAGTGCTTTGCCCCTTGGCAGAGGGAGCTGCTCCCTCTCCTGTTCCCATAGCATCCTGTATGCGCTGTGCACCCTAGATCAGAATTGTCCCCTGCATTTCCAGCTCCTTGGGGGATCCAATCTGTCTCCTCTTTAGCATCCTATTATTCGTCTGGGGCCTAATGCATGGTGGATGCTCATCAGGGGCAGAAGAATGTAGTGTTTGGGTCCCCAGGCTCTGGAGTCAGATATTTGAAGTCAAATTCTGCTTCCGTTTCCAAAATAGCTGCTTGACCTGGAGAGACTTCTCTGCTTCTTTATCTATAATATGAGGAACCCAGCTTGCAGAGTTGTGAGGATCCAAAGAGATCGTGCCTGCCAAATGCTGCATACTGCCTGGTGCACAGCAGGTGCTCAGCAAATGCTAACTACTGTTATTAATGAGGCACAATTGTGGGATTGATTTGAGAGTCATGTCAGAGACAGTGGGCTTTGCATTCTGCCCTAATGAGGAATGAGGCATAGAGCAGATGAGGGCATTGACAGCAGAGATGATAGCCCTTGGCCAATGCAACTCTAAATCATTTCTAAACTAATCAACAGCGGGGTAGGAGAATGCTCTGGCAACAGGTTAAAGTCAGTGTTAAAAATAAACTGCAGCTAATAGAGCTGTCCTACTTATGGGCAGAACTGCCACCTCTGTGGGACCAGTGCTCACTGGATGATACCACACTGGCACCAGTGGAGGCCCAGCTGAAAAAAGACTACAAGTTTCCCTCGTCTTTGCTAATGGAAATGACTAGTCATCACTGAGCCATCCGTCCATTCATCTACCATCCATCCATCCAGCCAGCCACCATTTATTCATCCACCATCTATCCACCATCCATCCACTATCCATCCATCCATCCACCCACCATCCATCCACCTACCCAACCATCTATCCAGCCATGCATGACTTGCTTACCACTGGAGTTTTTGTCCTGACTATATGCTTCCATTGAGCATGCGCTTGTGACCTGTTGCTCAGAGCTTTGCTACACTGTCAGTCCCACAGGGAGGTCATATTATTCCTGTTTTACAGATGGGGAGGGTTTAGAGAGGCTGAATAGATTGCCTCAGGTTACACACCAAGTGAAGTTGGTTACATATTCAGGCCAGTCTGACTTCAAAGCCTGCTTTCCTAACCATTACATTCTAGAGCTGAGCTCTCCAATAAGGTGGGAGACTAGCCACATGTGGCTACTTAAATTTAAATTAAGTGACATGAACAAAGATTTAAATTTCCGTTCTTTGGTTGCACTATTTCAGGTGCTCAGGGCCACATGTGTCCAGACACAGAGCACCAGGCTACAGATGCTACAGTCAGGACATTCCTTCATCACCCAAAGTTCTATTGATTGGAAACTAGAGCTTGGAGTTTTCTCTCCTGAGTCTCAGTTTAGGTTTCGTACTTAAAAATTTAGGTTTCTAGGAGCAGCAAGATGGAGGAGGTGTAGGAGATCTGGATACTATCAGGTCCCAAGAATTCAGCTAGATAGTTATCAAATCATTCTTAATACCTACAAACCTAACAGGAGATCTAACAGAAGAACAGCAGCAATTCTAGGTACAGAAAAGCAACCACTTTCTGGAAGGTAGGATGTGCAGAGAAGTGAACCAGAGGCAATATACGGGAAGGTAGACTGCAGGGATAGAGCCTGGCACCTGGCAAGCGATAGAGCAGCAGAGCACAAAATTGGAACTTTTAGAAGTCTGCTCCACTGAGGAATGTCATTCAAGAAGCTAAGCAGGGGATGGAGCCCTCACTAGAACAGTGAGGGTCTCAAGACATGTGGGGTCACAGAAAGACCAGGGGTGCCTGAGCATGGCAGAGGTCCCAGGTATTAGAGCAGGGAGGCCAGCTGCAGAGACAGAGCTGAGGAGTGGGCTCTCAGCTCAGGGCTACCTTAAACTGTGATCCAAGGCACAGTCAGGCCACTATTCTTGAACAGGGACCCTACAAGTGGCAGATCTGGGGAGATCCCCTCTGCCTCCACTGGTAGGAGCAGTACAGGAACATGTTGTAGGAATCTGCTGGATTTAGAGATTCCACACTGGGCCATGGGCCAGAGATAGAAATGCTTGGTCACAGGCGGGGTGAGCTCAGAGTGTGGCCCAAGACCAGAGAGGTGGGAGGGAGTGACTGCTTTTCTCTGAGGGTTCACTGAGGAGTGGGGCCCCCAAGCTCTTGGCTCCTCCAGATTGGGAAGCCGCCTTCTTCATTCCTGTCCTCCAAAACTATATGGAAAGTGTTTAGGGAACAAAAACTACCAAGAGCAAAACAGAGCAGATCGCTTAGCCTGGCCCCGGGCAAGGGCTGGGCAGTTCCGCCTCAAGCAATGACATCTGAGAATCCCTGCAACAGGCCCCTCCTCCAGAAGATCAGCAAGAAAAATCAGCCAAGACCAAGTTTGCTGAGCAATGAGAACTGCAAAACACCTGAGCTAGGGGAATACAGCACATATATTTCATGGCTTTTTCACATGATTCCCTAGTCTTTCAAAGTCAATAATTTTTAAATTTTCATTATTTTCTTTTTCTATTTTTTGGTTTCTCTTTCCTATTTTAACCTATTTTAACTATTTTATCTTATCAATACCTTTTTAAAAATCTCTTTTAAAGTTTCACTTTTATAGTCATATTCTATCTCTTCATTGTATTTAACCTTATTTTTTGTATAGATATAAGTTTTATTTATTTTTTTAATTTTGGGATACACTTTCTTCCAACAGACCAAAATATACCCTGAATTTAGCATATGCCTTTGTTCTAGTCTCCAGTCTGATGACATTCTTTTTTTTCTTTTTTCAACCATCTTCTTATCAATTCCTTTTTAATAATCTTTTAAAATTTTCATCTTTTCAGTCATATTCTATCCCTTCATGTTTACCTGTGTGTGTGTGTGTGTGTGTGTGTGTGTGTGTGTATTTCCCTTTTCCTTTTTCTTTCTTTAAAATTTTGGGAAGCTGTTTCTTCTAATAGACCAAAATATATCTAAAATCAAGTGTGTGATTCTGTTCTGTTTACCAGCTTAATCATATATATGATTTTTCCTTTCTTCTTCCCCCAGTTTTGGGTCTCTTTTGACTGGGTTAGTGTATATTTTTCTGGGGTAGTTGCTACACTTTAGTATTTTTTTCTCTCATTCATCTATTCTTATCTGGATAAAATGACAAAGTAGAAAAACTCATCTCAAAAAAAGAAAAAAAAAAGAACAACAGGCAGTACTGATGGCTAGGGACCCAATCAATATGGATATTAGTAAGATGTCAAAACTAGAGTTCTTGGAATGATGATTATCAAGGGCTAGCTGGGCTAAAAAAAATAGAATAAACTAGAGAATCCCTTTCTGGAGAAATAAAAGAGCTAAAATCTAGCCAAGCTGGGCACCTGGGTGGCTCAGTGGGTTAAAGCCTCTGCCTTTGACTCAGGTCATTTTCTCAGGGTCCTGGAATTGAGGCCCGCATTGGGTTCTCTGCTCAGCAGGGAGCCTGCTTCCTCCTCTATCTCTGCCTGCCTCTCTGCCTACTTGTGATCTCTCTATCAAATAAATAAATAAGTAAATAGATAAATAAATAAATAAATAAATAAATAAAATATTAACAAAAATCTAACCAAGTTGAAATAAAAAAAAACGTATTAATGAGGTGCAAAAAAAATGGAGGCTCTTACTGCTAGGATAAATGAGGCAGAAGAGAGAATTAGTGATCTAGAAGACCAAATAATGGAGAATAAAGAAACTGAGAAAAAAAGAGATAAATAACTAATGGACCACAAAGGGAGAATTCAAGAGATAACTGATAGTGTAAGGTGAAACGATATTAGAATAATTGGAATCCCAGAAGAAGGAGAAAGAGAGACCCACAGAAGTTATATTGGAGCAAATTATAGCAGAGAATTTTCCTAATTTGGTAAAGGGAACAAGCATCAAAATGCAGGAGGCACAGACAACCCACCTCAAAAATCAATAAAAATAGGTCCATATCCTGTCATCTAATAGTAAAACTAGAAAGTCTCAGTGACAAACAGAAAATCCTGAAAGCAGCTCAGGACAGGAGATCTGTAACCTACAATGGTAGAGATATTAGACTGGCAGCAGACCTAGCCACAGAAACCTCTGCTGAGCACTAAACGATAAAAACATGCAGCCAAGAATACTATATCCAGCTAGGCTGTCATTGAAAATAGGAGAGTAAAAAAGCTTCCAGGACAAACAAAAACTAAAAGAACTTGTAAACACCAAACCTGCCCTACAAAAAATATTGAGGGATGCCTGGGTGGCTCACTTGTGAAGCGTCTGCCTTCGACTCAGGTCATGATCCTGGGGTCCTGGGATCGAGACCCATATCAGGTTCCGGGCTCAGTGGGAAGCCTGCTTCTCCCTCTCTCACTCTCCCTGCCTGTGTACCCTCTGTAGCTGTGTTTCTCTCTGTCAAATAAATAGATAAAATCTTTAAAAAAAAGGAAATATTGAAATGGGTCCTAGAAGCAAAGAGAGTCTAAGAGTAACAAAGACCAGAAAGGAACAGAGAAAATATACAGTAATAGTCACCTTACATGCAATAAAATGGCACCAAATTCATAACTTTCAATAGTTATCTTGAATGTAAATGGGCCAAATGCTTGAATTAAAAGACACAGGGTATCAGAATGGATAAAAAACAAGACCCATTGATATGCTGTCTCCAAGAAACTCATTTTAGACCCAAAGACACCTCCAGATTTAAAGTGAGGGGGTGGAAAACAATTTACCATGGTAATGGACATCCAAAGAAAGCTGGGGTGGCAATCCTTATATCAGACAAATTAGATTTTAAGCCAAAGACTATAATAAGAGATGAGGAAGGATACTATATCATACTTAAAGTGTCCATCCAACAAGAATATCCAACAATTTTAAATATCTATGCTCCTAACATGGGAGCAGCCAACTATATAAACCAATTAATAACAAAATCAAAGAAACACATCAACAATAATGAATAGTAGGGGACTTTAACACTGAAAGGGGTAGATCATCCAAGCAGAAGATCAACTAGGAAATAAAGGCTTTAAATGACACCCCGAACCAGATGGACATCAGATATATTCAGAACATCCACCCCAAAGCAACAGAATACACGTTCTTCTCTAGTGCATATGGAACATTCTCCAGAATAGATCACATCCTGGGTCACAAATCAGGTCTCAGCCAGTACCAGAAGACTGGGATCATTCCCTGCCTATTTTCAGACTATAGTGCTTTTAAATTAGAACTCAACCACAGGAGGAAAATTGGAAAGAACTCAAATACATGAAGGCTAAAGAGTATCCTACTAAAGAATGAATAGCTCAACCAGGAAATTAAAGAAGAACTTAAAAAATTCATGGAAACAAATGAAAATGAAAACACAACTGTTCAAAATCATTGGGATGCAGCAAAGCCAGTCTTGAGAGGAAAGTATACAGTAATACAAGCCTTTCTTAAGAAACAAAAAAGGTCTCACACAATCTAACTCTACACCTGAAGGAGATGGAGAAAGAACAGCAAAGAAAGCCTAAACTGAGGAGGAGAAGAGAAATAATAAAGATAAGAGAAGAAATCAATGAAATAGAAACAAAAATACAGTAGAACAAATCAATGAAACTAGGAGTTCTTTCTTTGAAAGAATTATCAAGATTGATAAAACCCTGGCCAGACTTATCCAAATGAAAATAGAAAGGACCCAAATTATAAAATCACAAATGAAAGAGGATAGGTCACAACCAACACCAAACAAATACAAACAATTATAAGAACATATTATGAGCAACTATACACCAGCAAATCTGACAATCTGGAAGAAATGGGTGTGTTCCTGGAGACATATAAACTACCAGAACAGAACCAGGAAGAAAAAGAAAACCTGAACAGAACCATAACCCATAAGGAGATTGAATAAATCATCAAAAATCTCCCAAAAAACAAGAGGCCAGGGGCAGACAGCTTTCCAGGGGAATTCTACCAAACATTTAAAGAAGAATTAGTACCTATTCTCCTGAAACTTTTCCAAAAAATAAAAATGGCAGGAAAACTTCTAAACTCATTTTATGAGGCTAGAATTCCCTTGATCCCAAAACCAAAGACCCCATCAAAAAGGAGAATTATAGACCAATATCCTTGATGAACATAGATGCAAAAATTCTCACCAAAATACTAGCCAATAGGATCCTACAGTACATTAAAAGGATTATTCACCATGAGCAAGTGGGATTTATTCCTGGGCAGTAAGGTTGGTTCAACATCCCAAAATCAGTCAATGGGATATACTACATCAATAAAAGAAAGAACAAGAACCATATGATACTCTCAATAGATGCTGGAAAAGCATTTGATAAAGTGCAGCATCCTTTCTTGATCAAAACTCTTCACACTATAGGATTAGAGGGTACATACCTCAATATCATCAAAGCGATTATGAAAAACCCACAGCAAATATCATTCTCAATGGGGAAAAACAGAGCTTTTCCCCTAAGGTCTGGGACCCAGCAGGACTGTCCACTATCACCAGTGCTACTCAAAATAGTACTAGCAGTCCTAGCCTCAGCAATCAGACAACAAAAAGAAAAGGCATCCAAATTGACAAAGAAGAAGTCAAACTCTCACTCTCTGCAGATGATATGATACTTTTAAAAAAAGATCATTTATTTATTTGGCAGAGAGAGATCACAAGTAGGCAGAGAATCAGGCAGAAAGAGAGGAGGAAGCAGGCTCCCTGTTGAGCAGAGAGCCTATGCAAGCCTCAATCCCAGGACCCTGAGATCATGACCTGAGCCGAAGGCAGAGGCTTTAACCCACTGAGCCACCCAGGTGCCCTGATATGACACTTTATGTGGAAAACCCAAAAGACTTCACTCCCAAACCGCTAGAACATGCACAGGAATTCAGTAAAGTGTCAGGATATAAAATCAATGCACAGAAATCAGTTGCATTTCTATATACCAACAGCAAGACAGAAGAAAGAGAAATGAAGGAATCGATCCCATTTACAATGGCACCCAAAACCATAAGATACCTAGGAATAAACCTAACCAAAGAGGCAAAGAATCTGTATTCAGAAAACTACAAAGCACTCATGAAAGAAATTGAGGAAGACTCAAAGAAATGGAAAAACATTCCATGCTCTTGGATTAGAAGAACAGATGGTGTGAAAATGTCTATGCTACCTAAAGTGATCTACACATTTAATGCAATCCCTATCAAAATACCATCAATATTTTTCAGAGAAATGGAACAAATAATAATAAAATTTATATGGAACTGGAAAAGACCGCAAACAGCCAGAGGAATGTTGAAAAAGAAAACAGAAGTTGGCAGCATCACAATTCCAGACTTCAAGCTGTATTACAAAGCTGTAATCATCAAGACAGCATGGCTGGCACAAAAACAGACCCATAGATCAGTGGAACAGAATAGAGAGCCCAGAAGTGGACTCTCAACCCTATGGTCAACTCATCTTCAACAAAGCAGGAAAGAATGTCCGGTGGAAAAAAGACAGTCTTTTCAACAAATGGTGTTAAGAAAATGGGACAGCTACGTGCAGAAGAATGAAACTGGACTATTTCCTTACACCATACACAAAAATAGACTCAAAATGGATAAAAGACCTCAATGTGATACAGGAATCCATCAAAATCCTTGAGGACAACACAGGTAGCAACCTCTTCGACCTCAGCCGTAGCAACTTCTTCCTAGAAACCTTACCAAGGGCAAGGGAAGAGGGGGCAAAAATGAACTATTGGGACTTCATCAAGATCAAAAGCTTTTGCACAGTAAAAGAAACAGTCAACAAAACCAAAAGACAACGGACAGAATGGGAGAAGATACTTGCAAATGACATATAAGATATAGGGCTAGTATCCAAAATCTATAAAGAACTTATCAACACCCAAAGAAGAGATAACCCAATCAAGAAATGGGAAGAAGACATGAACAGACATTTCTCCAAAGAAGACATCCAAATGGCCAACAGACATGAAAAAGTTCTCAGCATTCCTCAGTCTCAGGGAAATACAAATCAAAACCAAGTGAGATACACCTCACACCAGTCAGTATGGCTAAAATAACAAGTCAGGAAATGACAGATGTTGGTGAGGATGCAGGGGAAAGGGGAACTCACCTACACTGTTGGTGGGAATGCAAGCTGGCACAGCCACTCTGGAAAACAGTATGGAGATTCCTCAAAAAGCCAAAAATAGAGCTACCCTAGGACCCAGCAATCACAGTACTGGGTATTGACCCTAAAGATACAAATGTAGTGATCCGAAGTGGCACGTACACCTGAATGTTTATAGCAACAATGTTCACAATAACTGAACTATGGAAAGAGACTAGATGTCCATCAACAGATGAATGGATAAAGAAGATGTGGTATACATGTACTATGGAATACTATGCAGCCACCAAAAAACCCAAAATCTTGCCATTTGCAACAATGTGGATGGAACTGGAGGGCATTATGCTAAGTGAAATAAGTCAATTAGAGAAAGACAAATATCATATGATCTCACTGATGTGAGGAATTTGAGAGACAAGACAGAGGATCATAGGGGAAGGGAGGAAAAAATGAAACAAGCTGAAACCAGAGAGGAAGACAAACCATAAGAGACTCTTAATCTCAGGAAACAACCAGGTTGCTGGACCGGGGTGGTGGGGAGGGATGGGGTGACTGGATGATGGACATAAGGGAGGGTATGTACTATGGTGAGAAAAAAATAAAGGGAAAATATTTTAGGTTTCTTTTTCTTTTTAAAAAATTTTTTAAAAGATTATTTATTTATTTATTTGACAGAGAGTGAGAACACAAGTAGGCAGAGAGGCAGACAGAGAGAGAGGAGGAAGCAGGCTCCCTGCTGTGCAGAGAGCCCGATGTGGGCCTCGATCCCAGGACTCTGAGATCATGACCTGAGCTGAAGGCAGAGGCTTAACCCTCTGAGCCACCCAGGCACCCCCCAAAATTTAGATTTCTAACCCACCTTTCTCCCTTCACTTGTCCTTCCTCTATGGCACAAATGAGTGTGAAGGGAGGATAGTTTCTTATTTTAGAAATGTTTAGAATCTTCTTGTATATCTGTGCTTATCAGCAACCAGCACCAGTTTCTTGGAGGCAACATGGATTCATCTTCTTTCCAAATTTTCATACCCTAGCCATACTTGGCTTTCTTGTTAAGTAAACAGTGTTGGATGCTGTCCTTTTTCCCTTCCCATTTCAATATTTAAAGTGTGTGATTCAGATCCTAGGATTATGGTAGGAAATGACCAATTTGGTAGACATGACCTTTAATAAAACATGCAATGTTAAAAACACACTGAATACTAGCACCTGTTTTTAATTTGTTTTTGACAACACCCTTATGAAATCATCTTCTATGGAGTGGTGGATGAACAAAAACATAAGATTGGGGGCTACTAGGGGATACTAGGTATTAAAAAATAATAATTGCTAACATTTATTATGCATGGATGATCTCACTAAATCCTCATAATAACACCAAAAGAGACAATATTGTTTCTATTGTTACAGATGAAGACAAGACAGCATGTTCTTGGTAAATTGAAGATTCCTAGGGTTGAAGCCCAGTCCGAATGTAAGTCAAAGCTCTAATTTTCTGTACATGCTGCCTCTCAAAATCAAGCTTGTGGGTCAGGAAAACATGTCTGGAGTGAGTTCAATCATTCATTCATTCATTCATTCATTCATTCATTCATTCATACACTCACTCATTTATACACTCACTCACTTATTCACCCAACCAACAGAAGTCATACACACACTTACTTTTTCACCCAGCCAACAGAGTGTGTCTGGCATTCAGGCAGCACCGTGGGAGGTACTGGGGAGAAAGAGGAGTCAGTGCCTACTTTCAAGGAACCATGGATTAGGAGAGAATATCTCTGCTGTTGCCATTCAAAGTTATTACACAGTCTGCAAAACTATGGGGGTGAGAGGTCTATGTATCAGCATAGGTTTTGTTGCAAAAATATATTTGAATCAAAGCAGGGTCTACCAAAATGGACTTTTCTGTAAAAGTCACAATTAAGGTAGCATTGGAGAATGTCACCTGACATAGTCTTTCTGGGAGACTGTGAATCTGGCCGACACAGTCCCTACCATGCCCACTTTCTCTAGGCCTTACCAATTCCCTGCCTTCCAGCCAACTTCCAATGTCCAGTGAGCCTTTCCTAGGAAGGCTGCTCTGCCCAAGTGCTCACTGGGGGCTGGAATCAGCTTGTAGTCTTCTCTGGCTTCTAGAGGCTACCCACATTGCTTGGCTTGTGGTCCCCTTTCATTTTCAAAGCCAGCAAAGACTAGCAGAGTCTCCCTCACATCTCATCACTCTGACACAGTATCTTTTGCATTCCTCCTCCACATTTAAGGACCTTTGGGTACAGTATGCCCATCTGGATCATCCAGAATAATCTCTTTATTTTAAGGGCAGATGATTATCAACCTGAATCCCATCTGCAACCTGAATTCTCATTACCATGTAAGGTAACATATTCCCAGGTCCAAGGCATTAGGATGTGGACATTTGGGGAGGTCTTTATTCTGCCTACCACACTGTGGTTCCCACTCCCCTCTGGTGGGGTGACTCCAGGAGGAATGCTCTACAGTTCTACAGTAATGCCCCATTCCCCAGGGCATTAAGCTCTAATCATCGATGCTGGTCTCTGGCTTCATAACACACCCCCTACTTTCTGTATGTCATTTTCTTAGTGTTTCTGGGATCTGCCAAATATACCGTCTGTACTGAAATCCTTGTCTCAGGGTCTACTTCTGGGGGGAGACAAGAGAATGGACAAGCCAGTGTCAACTTGTTTGTTTGCTTATTTAATCTGCAAAACGGAGTCAACAATCCCTGGCCCCAAAAGGAAGGAACAGAATGTGGTGGGACCTATCGGGGAAGAAGAGGCCCTGAGAAGAACGTCTATGCTGAGACCAGGACCCAGAAAGACCTCAAGGGCAAACAACAGGTGGATACTGGATCCTGGAGCCTGGAGAGAGGGAACCGTATGCTTCCAGGTTTGCCAGAAAGCATTACTGGTGAACAGCTGACTGCAGGTGCTGAAAACCACAGAAAACACTGTCTCTCTTTTCAAAGACTGCATTTGTTGTCAAGTCTTTGTTTTGCCTGTATAGACTTCATTCTACATAACTCTTCAGTTTTTTCCCCTGCAGGAATAGCCCTTCTGGGGGTTTCAGCTGCCTAAGCCAAGTTTGACTCTCAGCCTGTACAAATACATTTGATTACACAAAAATCAGACTTACCTGCTGAACAGCTGGGCCCGAATAAGTTGTCATCAGCACAGGTTTCGCAGGCTGTTCCCCCAAACCCGTCCTGTAGAAAACCAGGTTAGATGGCATGAGACCCAGGCCGTCAATGTTCCGGGAAGCCCTGGGATTTCTAACTGATGGTCTGGTCAGCATTTTTTTCTCAACTGTATCTTCCTTCTGTCCCTTTTCTGAAGCTCTTTCTTCCTACTTCTGTCTTTATACTTGACTGTTTTTGTGTTATAATGCATACATTAACTTTGCATCATTTTCCCCAAAAGTCTGGAGCTCCTCAGGAGGAAGCTGCTTTGTTAGTCCAAAGATACAAACACAGAGCATGTGCTAACACGACATACAATTTCACTCAAGAGTGAAATGAACACTTTCAGTTTTGCATTTCTGAAGACAGTTGTGCTCTGTACCTTTCATAACGATTTCTTTGTATTTAAATTATCAAAGGTTTGAAACTCACAAAAAGTCACTTTCGTGGGATCACAACAAATGTTCTTCACTTGGCGACCCCAGTGACCACAGAGTAGCCTGTTCACAGTGGTGACTCTTAACAGGGAACCCAGTAATTTCTACAACCTTGCAGAGGTTTGTGAAATATTTTCACATATATATGATCTCATTGACTTTTTCAACAAATGACGTATTTTTTTTTAATCAAACCCATTTTACAGAAAGATATGCTTAAGGGTGAGTGCAGAACTGAGTCTCTCAAAGCCCTCCAGCCCTTAAGAGATCTTTTGTCGCAGACTATATACTCATTTTACTGACAGTGCTACTTCTTAGAGACTCCATCTGGTGTATATGTGTTTAAGGAGGGACAGCAGGGAAGGAGAAAGAGAAGAAGATGTCTGTGAGCTTACCTGGCAGGAACAGCTTCCGTTTCCTTCCATGCCTTCCGCACAAAGGCCCCTGCCACTGCAGGGGGAGCTCGCACCTCCTGGACACTCTAGGGAATCAGAGGGCTCACATTCATTCATTCATGACAGCACACAGCATTTTGCAAGGAAGTACTGAGCATTTACTACATGCCAGGTAATGTGCAGTTGCCAGGCATAAGGAATGATTCAAGACCCTGCCAACATCAGCCGGGGTTACATGGGGAAGAGAAGTAAATCACAGTATAATCAGGTGCTGTCCTAGAAGGCTTTCAACTGTCTACCAAATATTTCTTGGGCATTTGCTATACCTTACACTTTTTAATTTTTATACTTTATATTTTTCTAATCACATTATTCCCTCTGAAATCCTGAGTTGTTACTATGGGTGCTGGTTAGCAGATGAAGAGAGGTCATGTAGGTTCAGAGGTCAGAGAGGTCACGTAACTTGCCCAAGGCTTCACGCTTTATAAGTTGCAAGGCTTGGACTTTAGTTAAGCTCTCAGCATGACTCTAAAACTGGGCTTCTCCCTCAGTGCTCCAGACAGAGGACTGAAGGAGCCCAAAGAAGGAAGCTGTTGAAATTAGAAGTCTGGGAAGACATCCTGAGGAGTCATTCAAGCTGCGGTTTTAAAGGCTTGGTAGGAGTTTGTGTGAATGATGCAGGATCAAATATTATCCCAAATTCAAGTTAGCAAGACAAATGCATTTCACAAGGTAGCTGATGATACAGAGTTCTAGATAATAATAAAGATGCATGTATATATTACTCAAAGCAAACCCCTGAAGTGAAGTCTTATTTTTAGCCCCATTTTCTAGATAAGGAAGCTGAGGCACAGAGTAGTAGTAGAGTGACTTGCCCAAATCCATCCAGCTGGCCAGGGGTAATGAGAGACTACCTCCTCTACCACAAGTGTCCCCTCATCGGACCTCCCTCCTCTCCTACCCCCATTGACAAAGCTCTCCTGTGCCACAGGCTTTCTCTGCAGTATACATATCTTCCAAGAAATCAGCATCCATAGAAAATAAAAAACAGTTCTTGGAAAAAAAGAGAGTTTTAACCACAGAACGAAACAGTTCTGCTGAAGAGACCCCAACGGTTCACTTGAGTTACTAGGCTAGTTCTGGAAAAGAACCTTTATAACTTGTGTATATGGGGAGGTGAGAGAGTCAGGCTCCACACCCATGGATGGTGTTCTCTCTGGCTCCCCTCTTCCCTGCAGGCAGAATGTCGGTAACCTACAGAGTCTACAGGACACATTTTGAGTCTGTGGTCTTCCTTTCTCATGACAGTGTCGGAGTCAGGCCTCAAATCCTGGCAGATACTCCAGACTTTACCACACTTACACTGCTCATTACTATGCTAGGTACTCATCAAGGACCGTTTTAGCCCAGACCTGTAGCACAGATAAGAGAGCAAAGGGGAAGACACACTGGCACGTAGCTAATATTTATAAATCACCTTGAAAACTAATATGCTGGTTTGGGCCTCTCTCACTCACTGGAACAGTGGTGACATGAGATGTGACAGTGTCATGAAAGAGCCCAGACTCTGCCATTAGCATCTCCTGGGTTTGAGTCTTAATACAACTCTTTGCTACCTGTACCCTTTTGGGAAAATCAATGCATGGCCTTTGAAATTCAGCTCAAGTGTCTTCCTGGCAGGTTGCTGTAAGGGCTGGAAATATTAGGTGCTCAATCAATGGCTGTTGTTATTTAGAATGTATACTCCTCATCCTCTCCAGTTTCCATTCTTTCAGATTGGTGCTCTAACAGGTAACAATACTCAGGAAATACATTATTAGGCATCTGTTTGAATCAGGACTCTGTAAGGTCCTGGGTATACGAGGTGAGCACACAGACCCAGGCCCTTATTTCCATGGTCCTACCAGTCTAGTGGGGAGAAAGTCATGGATTAACAGATGATCAGATAAATTTGTGTTTGCAAACTGAGATGAGGCTAGTGGGAGAAGAGCTTTCTTCAATCCAGTTACTTGAAGTTACCACCACTGACCTCAACCTAATCCTCAATTAGGCTCAGTTGACATAGATTTGACCTAAATAGGAGACAACAGCTAGAACATTAAAGAAGGGCCCTGTTAAAGACTGTGGTCTTTATCCTAAAAATAGCAGCATGAGGTGGGGATGAAGAATGAGAGGGCCTAATCAAGCAAGAACCAGATACACACTTTGAAGTTCATCTGAAGCCCAACTGAAACACTTAAATTCACAATTCTGAGCTATGAGAATGGTTTTCTCATAGATTGTTGACTATCTGGTGGCTCTTCTTCTATTCCCTTTGATGTTATGCCCTTCTTAGGTTGAGATGGTATTTGGGGAACCAGGCCCACCTCTGGGCAGGACCAGGAAAATAGAGGGGGGACAGCTCTGCCATAGTTTCCCTCTCTTGGTCCCTGTGCTTCTCCCTGTGATAAGGCATGCAAAGTGCTGTTCGCTTTTTGCTGACCGGCAGCTTGCCTTGTGGGCTGGCTCAGAAGAACACAGGGCCTCCCCAGAACTGCGACTTAGCAATCAGCATCGTCTTGCATAAATTCTCTCTTAGGCATTTTCTTCTATGCAGGCAATGGTGCCAGAATCCCAGTTCTCACACTCGGATTCTACTTGTTAGCTTCTTCCCTTCATTGGACTCTCATCACCCATTTCTCATCTCTTCTGTTCATCCTGCTGCCCAAGTATATACTTCCCTCCACACCTTGCCCATACATCCCCCCAACCCCATTAAAACATGCTCTCCAGGGCCCACCTCTGAGGCAGATACGACTCTTCCATCCTTTGGGTGTCCTGTCTGCTTGGCCCTTGCCTTGTGGCAATATACAGAACAGAAAACAAGGCAAAGGCATCTACTAAGAATACAATTATGGGTCAAAAGCTGGTCATAGAAGAATTAGGGAGCAACGCCCATCTAGTTCCCAAGAGTATCATGCTATATCCAGGAAGTCTGGGTCTCCTTCTTCCTTAAGACACAGTTAACAAGCCCTTCTTTTTTTAAAAAAATTGGAGGTGTTCTTCTGAAGGTGAGTCACTGTACCAGCTGTTTCTAATCACCTGGGGAAGGAGGTGGGGAAGGAGGAATTGTTACAAAGGAAGATTCCTGAGGCTCTCCTCTCCAGGTAGAGTCGGTATAAAAACTCATCTCTCAGATGTGCACTGTGGGTGTCTAATTTCCCTGTTAACAACTATCATGCTCATGGAGTCACACTTCCCACATCTGCTTTTAGCCAGTGCCTGAGCATGGTGGCAACACCAGGGCGGATACCAGAGCAGGCCCATTCCTGCAAGATGGCGGACTCCTTTGTTGGATGACTTAGGCTGGAGAGCTCCCCACCAGCTTTCCCCAATGTTTTTAGAATTACACGTGGTCTATGACTTTCCAGTATAACTTGGTTTCCTCTCTTATTCAAAAGAGTCAGACCTTCACCTTTTTAATCTGAGAAGGTGAATTTGAACTTAAAATTCTTACAAAGAAAGCTCCATGCCAGCTGGCTTCACTGGTGCATATACCTCATATTTAAGGAAAAAAATCATACCAATTATACAAAAACTCTTCTGAGAAATTGAGGATGATAGAATAGCTCCTTCTTTATGGAAAGCATTCTTACTCTGATTCCCAAGCCTGGCAGATAATTATAAGGAAACAACAGATCAGCATCTCTAATCAACATAGATACAAAGATTCTTTTAAAAATCGAAGGCAAGAAAACAACAGGAGATCAAAAAGAATACCAGCACTTCTAGGAAAAGAAAGGCGACCATTTTCTGGAAAGTAGGACATGAGAAGCGATTCTGAGGTGATATATGGGAAGCTAGACTGTGGGGGGAGGGGCGGTCTCCCGGGCAGCAGTAGAGCAGCAGAGCACAAAATCAGAACTTTTAGAAGTCGGCTCCACTGAGAGACGCTGCCCCAGAGGCTAAGCAGGTGGTGGAGCCCTCACGGGGACAGTGTGGTCTCAGGACCCACTGGGTCACAGAAGGGCCTGGGGTGCTGGAGCCTAGCGGAGTTCCCAGATATGGAGCAGGGAAGCCAGAGGCAGAGACAGAGCCGCGGAGTGGGCTCTCAGCTCGGGCTTACCTTAAACCATGATCTGAGATACAGTTGGGCCACTGCTCTTTGAGCAGGGACCCCACAAGTGGCAGATCCGGGAAGACTCCTCCTTCCTTCTGGAAGAGCAATGCGGAAGTGCATTGCCGGAACCTACTGGGTTTGGAGACTCCAAACAGGCCGAGTGCCAGAGACAGAAACGTTGGGACACAGGCCAGGTGAGCACAGAGTGGGGCTGGAGACCAGGGACGCAGGAGTGATTGACTGCTTTTCTCTGGGGGTGCACTGAGGAGTGGGGCCCCGAGCTCTGGCTCCTCTGCACCAGAGACTGGGAGGCCACCAACTTCATTCTCATCCTCCAAAGCTCTACGGAAAGTGATCAGGGAACAAAAGCAAGGGCAGGGCAGGTCCCCTCAGGCAAAGACATTTGAGAATCACTGCAACAGGCCTCTCCCTCAGAAGATCAGTGAGAACAACCAGCCAAGACCAAGTTCACCGATCAATGAGAACTGGAAATCTTCAGAGCT
The DNA here is from genome assembly GCA_004023965.1 of Spilogale gracilis. Lineage (NCBI taxonomy): Eukaryota > Metazoa > Chordata > Mammalia > Carnivora > Mephitidae > Spilogale > Spilogale gracilis. Next base: position 18,299 of record PITA01005426.1, read on the forward strand.
AGGGGACTATAGCACACAGAATTCATGGCTTTCCCCACATGATTCTTCAGTATTTCAAACTTAAAATTTTTTTAATTTTATTTTTTTCTTACTCTATTTTTAAAAATTTGCCTCTTTCCTATTTTAACCTTTTTAACTATTTTATCAATACCTTTTTAAAAATCTTTTTAAATTTTCATTGTTATAGTCAAATTCTATCCCTTTATTGTATCTAAACTTATTTTTTGTAACATGTAAGTTTTTCTTTCTTTAAAATTTTGGGATACAGTTTCTTCTAACTTTATATCCTAAATTTAGATCCTAAATCTAGCATATGGCTTTGTTCTAGTCTCCAGCCTGATCACATTCTCCTTTTTTCCCTTCTTTTTTCAACCAACTTCTTATCAATTCCATTTTTAGAATCTTTTTAAAATTTTATCTTTATAGTCATATTTCATCCCTTCATTGTGTTTACCCATATATAAATGGGTAAATATATATATATATGTTATTATATATATATGTTATTATATATATATGTTATTCTTTCTTTAACATTTTGGGAGGCAGTTTCTTGTAACAGACCAAAATACACCCCAAATCAAGTGGTCAAGTGTGTATCTCTATTCTATTCACCAGTTTGTTTGTTTGTTTATTTGTTTATTTCCTCCTTTTTTCTCCCCTCCATTTCAGGACTCTTCTGATTTAGATAGTGTATATTTTTCTGGGGTCATTGCTACCCTTTTAGTATTTTCTTCTCTCATTCATCTATTCTTATCTGGATAAAGTGACAAAGTGGAAAAACTCACCTCAAAAAAAAAAAAAAAAAAGAACAAGAGGCAGTACCTATGACTAGGGACCTAAACAATAGGGACATTAGTAAGATGTCAGAACTAGAGTACAGAATGGTGATTATCAAGATGCTAGCTGGGAATGAAAAAGGCATAGAAGGTACTGGAGAATCCCTTTATGGAGAAATAAAAGAACTAAAATCTAACCAAGTCGAAATAAAAAAAGCTATTAATGAGGTGCAATAAAAAAATGGAGGCTCTTAAGAAAAATGGAAGCTCTTACTGCTAGTATTGGTGGGAATGCAAGCTGGTGCAGCCTCTCTGGAAAACAGTATGGAAGTTCCTCAAAAAGTTGAATATAGAGCTACCCAATGACCCAGTAATTGCATTACTGGGTGTTTACCCTAAAGATACAAATGCAGTGATCAGAAGAGGCACGTGCACCCAAATGTTTGTAGCAGCAATGTCCACAATAGCCAAATTATGGAAAGAGTCTAGATGTCCATCAACAGATGAATGGATAAAGGAGATGGGTGTGTATCTATACACAATGGAATATGATGCAGGTGTCAAAAATGAAATAGTGCCATTTCCAATATGACACAGATAGAACTAGAGGGTATTATGCCAAGCAAAATAAGTCAATCAGAGAAAGGCAATTATCATATGCTCTTTCTGATATGAGGAATTCAAAAGGCAGGTGAGGAGGTCATGGGCGGAAGGGAGGGAAAAATGAAACAAGATGGGACCAGGGAGGGAGACCAACCATAAAAGACTCTTAATCTCAGGAAACAAACTGAGGGTTGCTGGTGGGGGGAGGGATGGGGTGGCTGGGTTGTGGATATTGGGGAGGTTATGTGCTACGGTGAGTGCTGTGAATTGTGTAAAACTGATGACTCACAGACCTGTACCCCTGAAGCAAATAATACATTATATGTTAATAAAGTAAAAACAATAAAAACTAAAAAAAATAAATTTAAAAATTCTAAAACAAATTTGTAGCCAACTGAATCCAACCATATATGAAACAGATAATTCATCATGACAAGTGCAATAAAGAAAAAAGATATAAAGTGCATACATATTGGAAAGGAAAAAAGAAAATGGTCCCTATTCTTAGATAACATGAGTGTCTACAGTAAAATTTCAAAGAAATCACCCCAAAGTTACTAGACCCAATGCACAAATTTAATAAGTTCTCAGGATACAAGAGCAATATACAAAAATCAATTACATTCTTATAAACTAGTAAGGAACAACTGATAATTGAATTGAAAATATACCATTAAAAAGAGTACCCCAAACCATGAAACACTTCATAAAAACATAATAAAACTAGAACATAATAGAACATAGTAAAAATTGTACAAAATCTGTAAGTTAAAATTGATAAAACACTGACAAACAAAATAAGTCTTAAATGAATGGATAGATTTAGTGTGGTTATGGATTAAAAGATTCAATACTTTAAGATGGTAGTTCTCTCTAAACTGTCTTATAGATTCAATATAATTCCAGTAAAAATTCTAGAAGGAGTTTTTGGTAGATATTGGAAAACTGATTCTAAATTTTACATGAAAAAACAAAGAAACTAGAATAACCAAGATAATTTTGAAAATGACCAAGGTGGAGAATATACACTGTTGGGTTTTAAGACTTAGTGTGAAGCTACAGAAATCTTGATGGTGAGGGATATACATACAGATCACTGGAACAAAATAGAGAGTTCGGAAATAGAAACACACATAGATGGCCCACTGATTTTCTACAATAGTCTGAAGGCAGTCCAATGGGGAGAGAATAGTCTTTTCAAGAAATAATGCTGGAATTACTAGGTATCTATATGTGAGAAATGAACCTTGATCCATACCTCAAATCATATACAAAAATTTACTTGCAATGGTTGATAGACCTAAATAGAATACCTAAAATTATAAATCTTCTAGAAGAAAAGATAAAAGAAAATCTTTTTGATATTAGGGTAGGCAAGGATTTCTAGATATGATACAAAAAAACTATCAAAGAAAAATCGATATGTTTGACCTCACCAAAATTAATAACATTTGCTCATCAAAAGTTATTGTTAAGAGAGTGAAAAGACAAGTCACAGACTGTGAAGAAATATTTACAAATCATATATCACATAAAGGACTTGTATGTTAAACATTTAAAGAACTCTCAAGGCTTCAGAAACAACAAATTGAAAGATACACGAATAACAAATAAGCACATGAAACATTCCAAGTTAAAAATGACTGCAACGAAATGCTACTGCACACAATGGCAAAAATTTTTAGAAGTCTGATTCTATCAATTGCTAGCAAGAATGCCAAACAATTGAAACTCTCACACATTGTCAGGAGGAATGAGAAAAAACAATGCAAACACATCAGAAAACAGCTTAGTGGTTTCTTTTCCTTTCCTTTTTTTTTTTTTTTAAATAAGATTTTATTTATTCATTTGAGAGAGTGAGAGAGAGAGCTTGAGCAGGGATCATGGGAGAAGAAGCAGGCTTCCCGCGAAGCAGGGAGCCTGATGTGGGGCTTGATCCCAGGACTCCAGAATCATGACCTGAGCCGAAGGCAGACGCTCAATAACTGAGCCACCCAGGCGCCCCCTTAACTTATAAGTTTCATGCAGTGAAACTCACCATTTTCAGTGTGTAGCTGTATGAGTTCTGACAAGTCTCATTTCTATAACCATTACCATCATTAAGTTAGAGAAGATTTATTTAATCCCCCTCAAATTCCCTTTGCTATCATGTCCCCCCTATCTTCCAAGCCCTGGTAATTACTGATTTGTTTTCGGTGTGTATAATTTTACCTTCCTGTCATATGATCGGAATGATACAGTGTGTGCTTTTTGAATCTGGCTTTTTCCACTGTAGCATAATGCTTGGAGATTATGTCTGTGTTGCTGTATGTGTCTGTAGTTCATTCTTCTCTAAGGCTTAATAGCCTGCTGTGATGTGGCAGCAGCCAGTCCATTCATTCACCAGTTGTAAGATATTTGGGTTTGTTTCCAGTTTGGTGCAACTAAGAATAAAGTTGTTATGGACATTCACACACAGGTTTTTGTGTGTAACTAAATTTGATTTCACCCAGGAAAACTACCTAGTAATGGGAATCCTGTGGACACATGGGTGGTTCAGTCAGTTAAGCCTGAGACTCTTGGTTTTAATGCAGGTTATGATCTCAGGGTCATTAGATTGAACCCTACGTCAGTCTCCAAACTCAGCAGGATTCTCTCAGCTTGAGATTTTTCTCCCTTTAATCCTCTTTTTCTCCTTCCTGCCCAGTCAGGTGTGCACTTGTACTCTCTCTCAAATAAAAAAATAAATCTTTTAAGAAAAAGAGAGAGTTCTGGATTGTATAGTCAACATATGTTTAACTTTATAAAAAACCGCCAAGCAAGTAGGGGCACCTGGGTGGCTCAGTCGTTAAGTGTCTGCCTTTTTTTTTTTTTTTAAGATTTTAATTTATTTGACACAGAGAAACACAGCCAGAGAGGAAACACAAGCAGGGGGACTGAGAGAGGGAGAAGCAGGTTTCCTGCCAAGCAGGGAGCTCGATGTGGAGCTCGATCCCAGGTCTCCGGGATCATGACCCGAGCCAAAGGCAGTTGCTTAACCAACTGAGCCACCCAGGCGCCCCAAGTGTCTGCCTTTGCCTCAGGTCACAATCCTGGAGTCCAGAGATCTAGCCCCACATCAGGCTCCCTGCTCGGCAGGAAGCCTGCTTCTCCCTCTCTCACTCCCCCTGCTTGTGTTCCCTCTCTAACTGTGTTTCTCTCTGTCAAATAAGTAAATAAAAATCTTTAATAAATTTAATTATTAAAAAATTGTAAGTTAAGAATAAATGAGAACAATTTATTTGCTGAATATGTGCCACACTGATAGGTTTGGGAAAGGTGGCCAGTGTTCTTGTGAATAATTAATGAAACTTGACTCTGTTTCGACCTCAGAGATGTCCATATCTATAATTATGCTGACCAGAAAAGAAAACAAAGCAAGACACTAGAATTGGGAAGGACTATTTTTAAACACATGGTAAATCATTTAGCTTCTGACCTTCAGTCTCTGAGCCTTTTCATTCAAATACTTTAGTGTAGTTCCAGAGCACCAATGTTCAGGAAGCACTCCTTCAGGGTCACCATTGTGTAGACTGTTTCTGAACACCTTCATTAGCCAGATGTTGGCCTTAAAAAGACCAATGTGACTTATTTTTGTTTCCTTTTTGGCTGTTATTATTATTATTATTATTATCAGTCTACACTTTGAGTGGGATGCCAAGGGCATTACACGTGCTATCTTTACAACTATGAACTATTACTCTTTACTCTATGAAGTGTTACAATCCTTGTTTTGCCTAAGAGGACACTGAGGCAGAGAGAGGACCCTAATAAAGTCAAGGATTTCCACCCTGCTCTGTCTGACTTTAAAGGCTCAGAATTGTGCTTCTTTGTGTTGATAGCTTCAAAGTATTTTATATGCCTTAAATGTTTTTAAAGACATTCATTTAATTAAGTAATTAATTCAAGATTCATTTAATGCCTACAATTATTTTCAAAGAGGTTATTGTTTTCTCTTTGTATTTTCACAAGAATGTGAAATGAGATTTAGCATGAATGGAAAAGGGGCTTTCATTCTTCTTGCTGTAAGCAGGAAGGGGCTGGTGAGTCCAGCTTCAGTACTTTAGACTTCTTTCCAAAGAGGTGTCCCAACACATACTTCTCAATGAAATGAGCAGTCTGCTTTATTCAGGGGTCATTGGGTGTCTGCCTGAGGCTGTGCTAAGGGTCAAGGCATCTACTGGTTGGTTATTATTTGCTGTCTTATGGGCTTCTTCCTGAGCCTCAACAACACATATTCTGCAAAGGAGAGAAGGTTTTCTCTTAGTAGGTGCTTCTTCCTGGTCCACCCTTCTCTCCAGTGGCTTGTGACCCAGTGGGCTGAAGGCCAAGGTAAATACTTACTATTAATGGACTGAATGTCTGTGCCTCCCCAAATTCATATGCTAAAGTCCTAAACCCCAAGAGGTTGGCATTTGGAGGTGGGGCTTTGAAGAGGTTATTAAGTTTAGATGGGATCATGAGGGTGGGGGGCCCCATGATGGGATTAATGTCCTCATAAGAAGAGAAAGAGGGACCAAAGTATGTGTTCTCTCTCTCTCATATGAGGACACAGTAAGAAGGTAGCCATCTGTGAGCCAGGGAGAAGAGCCTCAACAGGCACTGAATCTGTAGTATCTTGATCTTGGACTTTCTAGCCCTCATATCTGTGAGAAACATCTGTTGTTATGGTATTTGGTTATAGAAGCCCAAGCCAACTGATGGCTTATCCTCCCCATATCCTGGAAGGGCAGGCAGGCCTTTGCTTTGAAGCATCCGAGTGACCTATGGGGTCCACAGAAGGACGGACAATTGTGGGAAGAGAAATAGTAGACCTAAGAGGCCATAAGCTACATAAGCAACAAGATGCACAGGAATGACCTCCCCTGGCTGCCAGCACCTATTACTTAGTTTCCAGTTCTATGACAGACGAATAGAACTTGTCCAGCATTTACTATTGCTAAGGACTTTACATGTGTGGTCTTATTCTCCCAAATACTGAGGAAGGCATAACTGTTGTTGACATCATCGTCATCATCATCAGCCCCAGGTTAGAGATAAGAAAACTGAGGCCCAGAGACGTAAGTAACTTGTCTAAGATCACGTGGTTGGCAAGTCTAAGAACAGGCATTGCAATCAGGCTTGACTCAGGATTTTGAGTCCTTAACCATTAAGCCAGAGCATACACGATCAGTACTTTAGAATATAAATCAGACCTACACACCCCCCGAGACAACAAAAGATGGAAATGGCAACTGGCATATTCTGAAGACCTGCCACCTTTCAGGAACATCCTAAGTACTTTTTAGGTACGAGCTCACTTAATCCTCAGCACGACCTTTGAAGGTAGGCCTTTTAGCATCATTATTTCCATTTTGTAGATGAGAAAACTGAGGCTGAAGGACAGGTTTGTCAGTTAGAACACAGGATGTTAAATCTGAATGGCAGTTAATTGAATTGCAGATAAAACAATGAATAGTTATGTAGAACAAGCATGCCCTAAGTACTGTATGCATATTTGTTGTTTATTTGCAATTAAGTTAACTGGGTGTCCTCTATTTGCTGAATCTAATAGCCCCACAGAGTGGGTCCCAGAACCAGAGCATGGTAAATGCTGGGATAGGACATGGGAGTCTGTGTGCCATCTTACTATAAAACCCCATGGCCTCCCAGCTAAAGGGTAGAACAAAGGGGATCTCAGGTGTCATGGAATTGACTCCAGGCAGCGACAGACTTCTGGCTGATGGTGGAAGAAAGTTATCTAGAAGTAGGCTAGAGAGAGGCAGGCTGCCTTGCCAGCAGATGATTTGGCAAAACCAGTGGTTATTTGGGGAAGCCGGGGAGAGTTAGATCTGGGACTCTGTAGCAAGTAGAAAGAAGAAAGGCTTCTTTCCTAGTCTGGCTGCCTTTGGGGAGGCTGGAAAACTCTTCAAAGTCCCAACGGCCTCTGCTGGGCTTTCAGGTATGATTATTTATCCTTGTCTGCTTTTGTGTCTCTTTCTTATATTAATCTGTGGGCCCAATGTGGGTAGGCACTGGACGTATCAGATATGTTATTATGAGCAGCATACAGTCAGTACTCCATAAATGCTTAATTTTTTAGGAGTTTGCCAACTATGGAAGGAATTTTGGGAGAAAGATAGCAGGACTGTGGGGATGCAAAGAGTCCTCATTTTATGTCCTAAATTAAATGGTTTAAGTTTAAAATCTATGAAACGACTTGTATAGTTTTTAAATAAAACTTTTAAGGCAAAAGTATGAATTTGAGTCCTGCTTCTCAAACCATTTTCTATCACCTCAGGCTCCCATTAAGTAGAAAGATGATAAAATTGACATTCTCAGCAACTGTGCTGAAAAGTCATTGCAGAATTTGCTATCAGGGCACATTTCTGATGCATTGTGAGGCTCAGGTAGCTAATAAAACGATTTCAGGTCATTATCCCATTTCCCTTTAGTTACTTCTACCCTGGTGGTCTTCTGCATTGTGACTTTTGCACACGCAGGAGGCTTACCCGTTATAAGCTGTCAGGAAATCATCAGCCATTCTATTTCTTTAAAGGAAGATAATAAACATCCCGAGCAGCAAGAGGCCAAAGAGCTCCCTATTACTTTATCTCCCAAGGAACTCTAGAGGTGTCTACTTCATGCTACCACCATTGTTGCAAAGCTTGGCTCACTGCGCTAGGTGGAGAGCATGTCCGGTATTCTACTAATAGCTCTGGCTGAAATTGTCTCCCTGGGAAGCTGATGTGAATCAGGTGCCTCAGGTGAACTCAGCTTTATTTCTCACTCAAAGCCAAAAGCAACATGCCTATAAGACCGGTTTCAAATCCACGGAAGTCCGTTATTTGCAACCTGTGCAGTGACCAGCCAGAAATGTACAACAGGAAAGAAAGAGATTTAGAAACATAAGTAATACAGTACAAAAAACTCCAAATGGGCAGAATTTGATGACATTGACCTCAAAAAGAAGAATCAACACCATTTCCTTTTGAAATAATCAGCTTGTTTTGGCTGCAATCCAGGTTCTGTATAACCCCTTGGCCCACATTCTTTTTCCATTACTTTGAGTTGTTTGCACAAATTGGTTAACATTCATGGTGAAATCAAGAGAATTGGCATGTCAAAATTAAAAAAAAAAATCAATTTCCTCTCATGTAGGATATTGGTTGTTCAAATGTGATCATTTCAATGTTAAAAAGTATGTTCATGTGCTAATTAGTAAAGACTGCTGTGTGTTGATTTGATAAAGCAGTACAAATTTTAATGAGGGAGAAGCAAGTTAAATTTGGGTAGAAACACCTTTGTTATGATGACATATTTTTTTTTCCCCCAAGTGAGGATCCATGATTTATTCTTAATTTTAGAAGATGATGAGTAATTTTTTCTCAGTGTGCTTTTCTGGTGTTTTCTGTTTTTTTGTTTGTTTGTTTGTTTTGTTTTTTTTGGAGGGGAGCATTGATCAGAATTATTTTCTAATTGGAATGAGGCATTGTTAAAACAACTTTAAAAGTAACCCAGGGGTATTGAGTATGAATGTATTTGTCGATCCACTGGAAAGGAATTGGCCTTGGAAAGAAGGCCATTCCAAAGCTTATACTTCCTCAAAAAGATGTATGGACACACGTCAGCAGCTCCGAAATGGCCTTATCCTTGCGGAAATGTAAAGTGATAGGCAAGATCTCGCTTGTCATCACCACAAAATGTGAGAGGTGAAATATATGGCTAAGCAGAGCATTTATCTCCTTCCTGAGCTAAAGGAAGGAAGCCTTTGGAGACATTTGGTATGTTTGGAAGATGAAGATAAAGGAACGTGTCCTTTTGCTTCAACGAGAGGACAGCAGAAAGACCATCCAGCCACTGCTTTTCACACACTTCGCTTCTCTGGCCTGGAGACCTAGCAGAAGGAAACATGTGACCCTTCAAGGACTCCCACACACCGGATTGCAGACAGGAGCCTTACCCCATTCGTGCATAGCACATTGCGATGGCATGAAGCCCACTGCAGATTTTGAATCCTATTTGGCTTCTCGTGTTTTAGAAGTTGCCCATATTTAAGAAGGGCTCGAAGAGAGAATGTCACATTTGGCTTTCACTGCCAGAGGTCTGTTTTGACTGTTATTCACTCATTCCTTTACGACTAAGACATTACTAAAGTGCTTTCTTAGTGTCACTCTGTCAAGTACGTTTCATCTACATGAACGTTTTAAAATCTCTGCTGTAGTCTTATAAAGTAGGACTTTGGACCCCCATTCTGACCGTCATCTAAGGAAGCTGAAGCATGGCAGGTAGGTAACTTGCACAATGTTGGTACTCGAGTCAAGCCCAAACATGGGAGCAGAGCTAATGTCCTTCGGCTCTGTGAGCTGTGGTCTGTTATTCCTGACGGTGCATATATGGACTTTTGTTGCCGTATCGTGGACAAAGCCTTTTCTTCTCTGCAGGGTTCTGATCACTAACAGCAGTGGATTAGTTTTCATGTGTTAGAAGGAGAGAAGCAAATCTAAAAGTTTTTGTATTATATCAGCGTGTCTATAAGAACTGGTTGTAATCGTGACCACATTGGGTGCTAAACAAGTTCTTGAAATCTAGAAGGGTGGTTGGATTCATCTCTTGATTCCATTGTAACAAACTCAGAATCACACAGTGTCCATATGCTGGGGTGAAACCGAAAACAGAGAGGTCAATAGAGAGAAGCCCAGGATTTCCTGAACCCCAAACCTTGGCCTTTCCAGTGCAAGGAGCATAACCCAGGCATTGACTGGGAGGGCCACAGGGACATGCCAATCAAATGAGAAGTTAGAATCATATTTGGAGGATTTCTCATTTCTCTCCCCCTCTTTCTTTCTTTCTTTCAAAGATTTTATTTATTTATCCATTTTAGAGAGAGAGTGCACACGAGCAGGGGGAAAGGCAGACTCAAGCAGACTCCATGCTGAGTGCATGCTCCTGGGGCTTCCTCTCATGACCCTGAGATCATGGGCTGAGCTGAAATCAAGAGTGAGATGCTTAACCCAATGAGGCACCCAATGACCCCATCTTTCTTTCTTTTTCATAAGCTCTGCTCTGGCAATGGGACAGAACAGAAAGACAGCAGCCTTAGTGACAGGCAGCCCTGAACTTGAACTTCCTTTATCACTTATCAGGCCAAAAGAGATGGGTAAGAGATCATCTTTAAATCACTGGTCCCTCATAGGCAAAATGGAAGTAGAAACATCTAGTTCAAAGATTTAAGAATTGAGTCAGATAATATAGGCCAAGTATCTCTCTATTACTGCATGTTAGCAATGTTGGATAAGTGGAAGCTATTATCCATTTAATCATTAGTTTGACAAATATCACAACAGCAGGTTTCAGCATCATATTTACAAGAAGGGTTTGACTGTTTAGGAGCTATTTGAAAAAAACAAAAAGAGCTGGAAAATAAGCCAAACCACTTAGGGTTTCTTATGTGTGACTGAAAGAAGTTGCTGTTTATTTCTTTCTTTATGTCTTTGTAAACTTTAAATGCTGTGTGCCCTTTGCTTGTATTATTTTTTTAATTTTTAAAAATTTTTCTTAAAGATTTTATTTATTCATTTGAGAGAGAAGCAAAGCTAGAGAGGGAACACAAGCAGGGGGAGCGAGAGAGGGAGAAGCAGGCTTCCTGCCGAGCAGGGAGCCCTATGCGGGGCTCGCTCTTGGGACTCCAGGATCATGGCCTGAGCTGAAGGCAGACGCTGAACGACTGAGCCACCCAGGCGCCCTGTTGCTTTTATTATTTTAATAATAATAAAGGAAAAGCAAAAGAGAACTAATCTCTCTTATTAAGTGGATTCTTTTTAAAAAAACTTTATTTGAAAGAGAGAGAGAGGAAACAAAAGGGAGATAGTGTGGGACGGGGGTGTAGAGGGAGAGAGAATCTTAAGCAGACTGAGCAAGAAGCCTGACACAGGGCTTGATCTTACCACCCTGAGATCATACCTGAGCTGAACTCAGAGTCAGATGCTCAATCTACTGAGCCCCACCCAGATGCCTCTCTCTTTAAGTGAATTCTTAAGGAGATGTTTCATTACATGTAGAAACTGGCAAACTAATTGTCAATATGTGAATTAAAATGCCTGTCTTTTTTACTCTCCAAGGGAAAAAAATAATCGCACATACTTTGCATATCATAGAAAGGACTCCGCCACTATTTGAGTGTTAAATCTCTAACCATGATAGAAGTTCAATATTAGCTGACAACTGCTATGCTTGACCATAGAATCTAACTACACCATCAACTCAGATTTGGCAACTAGTCTTTCTTATAATAGAACTGGTCATCACAGAGTTCTATATTCCAACCTAAAGACTAGAATTTTAGTAGATTTAATGCTTATCTATGTTGCCAAAAAGTAACTGTGGTCTTTGAGACACTATAATAAAATTTCTCCTTAAAGAAAATTATTCTCCAGGTTATAGTATCCCAGCATTCTTACATCCTCTCTAGGGTCACTTATCTTTTTTACAAAAATGGATATCCTTTCAATTGTCCCTTTTTCTGATTTGTAAGGGAATTCTCTTAAAGAGAGACCTCTAACTGGAGGAAAGCATATTTGTTTATAAAAGCTGACAGAGCAAGATTTTTCTGCATATAGACCTAAATTGAACTTTCTAGAAAAAGGTGCTGATATTCTCCTTTTATCAGACTTCCTTCCTTTTGATTTTCTGTGAAATGGGACATCGGGAAGCAAGTATCAAAGTCCAAGAAAAGCGCTGTGCCACTTACCCATGCAGTCTGGGCCCCAGTGGCCTGGACAGCACTGAGGTTGGACATAGTCCTTTCTACAGATGTGGCGGCATCCAGGGAGAGACAGCGAGTATTTCCTGATCTCAAAGATGTACCTTGGAGGGGAAGAAGAAGTCATAAATCTGTGATCAGAGCAATGCAGTTAACTCTGGGCAGTGGGATTAGCCCAGATTTTTATTTAGGTCTTTCTTTAGACTTGCCAATATTTAAATTAACTGTAATTGAATATATTTTTTATTTAGGGAGAACAAATCTTAATTATGATTTACTTTTAATTGTATGAAATGGATGAAATCAGGGCATAATGCAAATGAAGTTAGAATATCTACAGTGAAAAAAAAAGAATATCTACAGTGATGTCAGAAGTGAGGTTAGTGGATAAGAAATAGTGTTAGGTTCTAGGCATATGCTAGAGGTGCACCTCAAACTTGTTGCAGCCAATGGGAGAAGGAAAAGAATTCTATGATGCACATGATCTCTGGATTTAAAATGAACCAACTGCTTCGGATTAGCACTTCTTCTCATTATTTTTTACAGATATTTTAGATCTAGACATTTTTGTGAGAAGCTGTATAATATCATGGGCAATATTTGCCACTGTATCCTTAAGGGAGAGGTAGTGATGAGTTTCTTAGAATGGTTTTTATACAATCTGAGGTACAGATCTGGAACAGCAATTCTGTGGAGGCTAAAGGCCATTGGGAATCTCCACATGGATGCCTTATTCCAGGATTTGATTTTAATATATCTGGAGACGATCCTCCATGAATATTGTTTCTTTCAACTAAGCTGTTAAGAGTAGCTTTGTGGGCAGCCAAGTTGGAGACAAAGTTGACAATTCCTCTGGAAGCTTGTCAGGGGCATCTGTTCACAAAGATGAGAAAAAGGGGAGCCAAGGGCAGAACCAAACATCCCCTCAAGAGCCAATCTTAGATTTATTTCAGCATAAATGAATGACCGATCCAAGTTTCAATTCTAAAACAGAGAGCACGAGTGCAATAATCTTGTGTGTGTGTGTGTGTGTGTGTGTGTGTGTGTGTGTGTGTGTGTATGGTAGAAGGGGAACAGTAAGGTGGGGAGGATGTAACCAAGTGTCCAACTTGCCATGAAAAAAAGTAGCCAGTACAAAAAAGTTCTCAATAAAGTTACCACATAATTTTAACTTTGAACCCTACATCTTTCTATATACTTTTTTGGTAAAGATTTTATTTATTTGACAGAGAGAGAGAGAGAGATCACAAGTAGGCAGAGAGGCAGGCAGAGAGAGAGGAGAAAGCAGGTTCCCTGCTGAGCAGAGAGCCCGATGTGGGCCTCGATCCCAGGACCCTGAGATCATGACCTGAGCCGAAGGCAGAGGCTTTAACCTACTGAGCCACCCAGGCCACCCTATATACTTTTTAAGATAATCTGGTCACAAATGTTTACCCACTTTGGTACCTGAATGGTCAACTGTCACCTATGCTTGCTAATTCTAGGTCAGCTAGTATTTGGAATCTTTTATTAAAACTGATGATTTTGGTTTTACAATATACCACAGTCATATTAAGCAAACATGAATTTAAAATAGTGTGATATGATATTGTTCAGTTTTTATTTTACAAAAAATAAGAAATAGTACTTATTCTTCATCCCTGAATTAAGAATGATCTCATTGAGAGATGTCTAATGTCTAAATTAGTAGACTGAGTAAATAAAACATATTTTTACATTTGAGTTGTATGGCGGCTTCCATTAGCTGGTGAGAGAAACTGCGAGATAGCCTTGAATTATGAGTTTTGAATCATAAGAGGATTTCAAGAATGCAGTGCTCCCATAAAATGCACTGAGCTGTAACTCCTTTGTCTTCCATCTCTAGGTTCTAATTAGTTTCAGGATCCATAGCTAGCTAGTAAGATGACTATCAGACCCATGGCTTTTCAGTCCATATTCTGACTAGAACCCATTCCAAATGAAACAAAACCCAGATTTTCAAAATATAAAAGGTCAAGATGAAGGGAAAATGTTTATATGCAAGACAATATACACAATTTTGTATTAAAATGTGAATCAATAATATAATTTTTAGCTTTGCGGTTGTAAATTGTGAGTTACCAAAGTTTGAGCTGAATGTAGTCTTAGAATAAGGAAAAATCATGGAAATGTTTTGTAGTTTTTAGGATGGGAAGTTTCGGTTTGGATTCACAATCCCTTAAATTTCAAGACTTGAGCACACTTATTTTCTTGTGAATACCTGCAATCTCGAACCCCCACAGAGCCGTTGGTAACCTTGGTATAACCATCTGGGCACTTAATTCCCAAGTTAAGTGAGCAGGATTGACACTCAGTTCTAATTGTAAGCAGAGATTTCTTATCACATCTTTTCACCTGCAAAAACATAAAAAAAAAAAAAACAATCAAGTCTGATTAGAAGAGCCTTTGTTAGTCATTCTTCCCCACTGGCTTTAAGTCAACGGAATGACAGGGATGGCAAAAGGTTGATTAGTAATGACTAGCTACTTGCTTTCAGCTTTATTTAAAAAGAGTGTTGGGATCAACAAGTGGAGTCTGTGGTGGCTGTGGGTAGGAAGGAGGCTGCCTGTACCACCTGTTTGCTATCCTTGATCTAAAGTCTGGAATTCAGCAAAACAAGGTAACATCATTACACACACAACCCAAATGGGAAACCTGAAATATATTATGAGTATAATTTTAAAGTGGTTATTTAGGGTCAATGGGTTGTAAATCAATAGGTCTTAAGAATATTCTTTCAGCATTGATTCTCCAGAAATAGTCTAGCCGGGGGCTAAGTGCTATGAAGCATATAATTTCTGTTCCAAGGATATTTGCAATCTTTTGATTATAAGTCAGCTAGAATGTGGCCTTCAAGGGGCAGTGATCTTTTTCTGTTTTGTCCTACGGTATACTCTAAGCACCTAGGGTGCACACAGTAGCACTTAGTAAATATTTGTTGATTGAATGAATGAGTTGTAGGAAATTCAAAAGGCACCCTAGAAACCATTCCTTAGCAACATTAGGCAAGGGAGAATCAGATGCTAAAATGAAGGATGCAAACCCACTTTGGCCCAGTTTTCAGGATCCCTCATTGTCCATGATGTTGATGCTGGTCCTCCCAAATAGATTTGGTCCCCTCTTTCCAGTCTCCCTCGTTTTCCCAACAAGCTTAAGAAGAAGCTTCACACAATGAAGAGAGACTCAATTTGGGAGTGAAAAGACCTAAACTTGGAAATCAAGCACTGTATCTTGCTAAGTGTACAGTCTTGAATGAATTCCCTACCCTTTGCCATCCTCTGCAATGGGAAGATGTTGATAACCACTCCCCAAGTTACTGAGATCTTCAAATGATATAGCACAGGCAAATTGCCTGGCCCAGGGTCTGGAAGGTTGTAGGCAGTAAATGCTAGTTTTTAAAATGCTTCTCCATTCCAACCTCTGATTTTTGCTTATTGCCCCTACTGGTAGGAGTGTGCTTCCCTCTCTCTTGGCTACCCAAACTTCATCCTCCAAGGCCCTGTGTAACAATGCCACTTTCAAAAAACATACACACTTCTCTTCTTTTTCTCAACTTCTGCTCTTCATGTGTTTGGCCAGTGGAACATATTTTGTTGTCTTTCCTTTCCATTAAAAAAACCCCTTTTGGGAGGGTACCCTGTCTCTTCCTTCTTACTTACTCCTATACCCAGACTTCTTGTTACTTACTCTTATCCCCAAACAGCACAGACCTATCGCTAGGTAGGGATGGTGGGAACATCATAGCTACTTCTAAGTTTACTGAAATGGATAAAGGCTGCTGAAGACGGAATCTTATTTTTATAGAGAAATTTATCATTATACACACTTCAAAGGGCATCATCTTATTTAATTTGGAGCATGCTGAAGATAAGGGGGGACAGGTTGCATCATGCCTATTCTAGGGGGGAGAAAACCTAGAGAAGAGGAGGTTCAGTGACTTTCCAAGGTCACACTGTAGGTTATTGGTCTTCTGATTCCCTAATAGCTATTCTTCTTCCTTGCATGCTCTACGGTGGCATATAGAAAAACAAAATCTGTTTGTATGGGTGCTTTCATTTGGTGATTGTTATGAACGAAAATAGCCCTGGAATGTTTCTTATGGAATAATAATAAAAGCCACCCTTAGCTAGAGTTTGAATCAACTCCTTTTAATCGTCATGGAATCTCCAGATTTTTTAAATCAGGTTTTTCTTTATATTAGGTTTTCCTACTTAGATAAGTGTATGGAAGGACATTACTTTTTCTTTTCTTTCTTAAAGGGTAAGATTTGTCTCTTTTCAAGAAATCTCTTGACTTTCAAGTTGTCCTTTTCAAATGAAATGGCTCATTTTATCTCTTAAATGTTCTCTGAAAAGCAAATTCAGCTTTAAACACAAATCAGGGCCTGATTTTTATACTAAAGCAAGGACTTATTGATGCTGATGGTAGGTGGTGATGAGGAGGATGATTATTCTCGCTGTGGAGCATCATTGAGGGAGAAACCGAAGTTTCGAGAGACTATCTAATTTGCTCAAGCTTGAACAGCTAGTAAGCTGTGGAGTACAGTGACTGATCCTCAGAAATATTTGTTAAACAAACAAACGAGGGTCACAGTTCCAACTCACGGCTCTCAAAACTCTAAACTTGAACACTTAATGGTCATGCTATATTCTAGTGTTTTCAGGAAAATCATCATCAGAGAACCACCAACTGGCATCAAGTTGGCACTGATAAAAATTTGCATCATGTTTAAGTTTTACGATGCATGGAGCAGAAATCATGCCTTGTGAAATGCATTTTAAAAGAATCACCAGGCTGCCTCACTCATGCTCCTTGTTTAGGTCGACCTTGCTGTGCATCTCATACCCAACATACTCTATTAACTCATGGGAGCCTGCTCCAGACCCTGGCGGGGCGGTGTCCTTCACGGGAGCTGCTAACATGACTGCCCTGGGTACTTTTACTACAACTTGTGGAAAGTAGAAAGGATGAGCTCTCAAGGCATTTTGGAATACTGTGTTTCTCAAGCAGACATCACTCTGCCTGGAATTCCCCAGAACATCTCTCTATTTGTCTCTCTTCAGCCACTGTTATTTCATATATTCAAAACGACACAGTGATGAGACTATTAAAACAAAAGAAAACAAACTACAAACAAACAAACAAACAAACCCCCAGGATATCAACATCAGCAGTGGAAAGAGGAATGTTAGCATTAAATCAGAGCTCCTAGCAAGGGTGGTTTAGAAATAGAACCAGTTGGATGGGCACACCTTCAGAGAGGTTGTGCGCCATGATTAGGATCAGATTCTCCACTGGCTTTCTCGTAATTGTATAAAATACAAATAGTTCTCTTTACCCATGACAACAGAGGGAAGTGAAAAACTTGGAACACACCATGAACTTGAAAAATAACAAACTTGTAAGTGCCATCTTACCTGGTCTGTAGTTTCAGTTGGGGAGCAGGAATTGTATACTACCAATCCAAGAAGAAAAAATATGAAATTTTGTAGCATGGTGAGAAATTATTTGCTCCTTCTGATGTCAAGCACCTGCCAGAACTACTTAGCTACTCTGTCATAGTCTGATGAACTCCTAGTGAATTCTCTTTCATTTCACTGTTTGCTTTTAAACCCTTTCCTCTCTTTTTCCTGAATTGAAGCAGATGATATGTGAGAACTGCCTCGAGACAGGAAAAGTGGCAAATCCAGGGGTCGTGATGAAATTGGCCACTCTCAATGCTATATATGTCTTGGTTGAAGGACAGGATATCCTGAAGAGGCTGAGGCAGAGACACGTTCTGGAATTTTTGTGCCTTATGAAACTCCCAAGAACAAACTCCTGCCTCCTACCGCTCTGCCTATCCCACTTCTGGCCCTGCCTCCTCCTGGACCCATAGCCCCGCTAACATATATACGGCCACACATGGAAAACTGCAGGCCTCTGTCTCTGAATCCTAAGTCCCAAGCTGGCTTCCAGGCAGTATTTGTGGGAGTGCCCATATGCAGGAATGATTCCACAGAGGGAACATTGCAGAAGCTCAAGGCCTTCACTTGGGAGAGAGTGGTGGCCTCACCTGGCATGGCAGGCAAACTATACTGCAAAATATGTCTCTTTGCAGTCGCCAACAGCTGGGGTTTCAACTCATCCTGTCTCCTCCTCATGTCATGTCCTAACAAATGACAGAGCCTGTGGGTCTCTTCTTCCCCTTCAAGGCCCAGATCAAATGCCACCTCTTATAGGAAGCCTTCCTGTCCTGCCTTTCCAATACCACCGTGGAAACTCTTCTGTCATTTTGCACATAATACTACAAAAGCCCAGTCATATCTGTCACAGTCCATCTGTCTGTATGTCTATATCCCATGCCCAGTTGTGAATTTTTTAAAAAAGATTTTATTTATTTATTTGACAGAGAGAAACATAGCTTGAGAGGGAACACAAGCAGGGAGAGTGAGAGAGGGAGAAGCAGGCTTCCCGATGAGCAGGGAGTGGGGCTCGATCCTGGGACTCCGGGATCATGATCTGAACTGAAGGCAGACGCTTAACAACTGAGCCACCCAGGCGCCCTCCCCAGTTGTGAATTTCTTGAGGACAGGGGCAAGCCTTCATCTTCTCTGTATATCTGAGAGCCTAGGGCAGAGACCCGCATTTGAAAATAATAAAAACAAGTAGTAACAGTCAACATTCGTTGAAAACTTACTATATGCTAGTCACTATACTAGACTTCTCCATGGATTACTCTTTTTAATCCTTACAGCTCTTGGTGAAACAGGATTATTTCCCCCACTTTATAGATAAGGAAATGGAAGCAGAGAAGTTTGGCAAGTTTTCTACGGTCACACAGCTAGTAGGTGGGCATCCAGTTTTCAAACCGTGGGATCCCAGAGGCAATACTGTTAACCACTGCCCTCTATTGCCTAAAACAATGAATATTTAATGCATAAATAAGTAGGAGATGGCGCTCCAATTTCACTGACGTGTTGGAAAAGTGTCAGGCTCAGAATCAGAAAGGATAAAGTTTGGGTTTATCAAGAAGGTAGGATATAGAGGGTGTGTCTCCTGGCCAGGACCTACTGATGCGGACCTAACGAGAGACTCCTGTGTTATAGACACAAGTTTTGTTTGAATAATCCCTCTCTCCCTGGAGTTTTTCTCTCTTTGAATTTTGCAAACAGCATTATATTTTGTGGGTCGATAATCTGAGAAAATTCCAATACAGACAGGCTCTTCAGAGGCTAACCTAGAGGTCTGAATGGAAGATGTCAGATGAAGAGGTTCTTACAATTCTTTTGTTCAGTGTGTTTCCATCCTGGTTTAGAATCCTGGAGTAGTTTAGAAGAAATTCCCCAAAGTCAGACCCTAGTCAAGAACAATCAAATCAAAACTTCTGGGTGTGGGGCACAGAATAGTTTTCAAATCTTCTTGGGTAATGCTGTGGACTGTTGCCTGAGGGAAAATAAACAATTATTGATGAAGCCAATGAGATCTTGAGGTTTATCTGTCATAGAAGGTATGTTACCTTCACTTTCCCATATACCAGGGAAAGAGATTAGAGACTTCTTTCTGATTCTTTTCTCATTGAAGGGCATAAATAAATATCTGGGTGTGGAATGGGCTAGATCCCTGGGGAAATAATACAATGAACCCATTCTTGCGTTTCCTAAAATACTTATACTTCAATAATTAGTTATATTAAAAATATATATATAATTTACACAGCTTTGTTTAGAAATTGTCTGAATAGTTTTATTAATTAATTTTATTTCTGTTAAGCTCATTCGATTGCTACGAACAGAGATTCTTCAAGTTTTTTCAAACCCCTACCACCACCTGTCCCTGCAATTAACAAACAAAGTGATCAGAATAGTGCCGAGGACATAGTGGGTGCTCCATCACTCTTAACATTATTATTATATTATTAAAATATGCCAGTGTCATAGACAGTAGCTACATAGAATTCCACCCTTCTTCTAGTGCATCTCCGAATTGGGTCTGGATTTCCTCTGTCCTGAGTCACCCCAGTTCTGCTGAGTTGTGTGTCCTCCCTTAGTGGGAAGTGTCACTTTCTCAATTGTCTCCATATTCCCTTTTTGGCAGATTGTTGTAATTTCCATCTCTAATCATTCCGAATCACTTTGAGACAAGGGGTTTTAATCAGCAACATTTCTCAGGCAGTTTGCTCTCTCCAATATCCCCTCTTGCGCTACTGTCGCTTGCTTTAGATGTGGGAAGTGGCTTTCCTCCACCCAGGGCTGTCCTTCCGCATTCTCATGGCTTCCTGCTTGTTCCTCCTGGATTAGCACATGCCTCCTTTGCTCCTATCACCTGTTCTCAGTGTGGTTATTTGAGAGGGGCTGGTCGTCTCTTGAGTGAGAAGATTCACTTCCTGATTGGAATCAGCAGAGTTTTTCCATAATGGAAAAGGCAGAAGATGAGCTGAGACCCTTCCGGGGTGACCCTCTTGAACATCCCCAGGATTCTGGGTTGTTAATGTTTAACTGCTCCTTTCTCTACATCATGCCTGCTACTGAGATTTCAGTCCTTGGTCAGTTTGAGTAATAGAGCATTTTGTGTCTGTTTTGAGTAGCATGCCAAGAAGGGGGTCATCACGTGACTTCACCATCAATATCATTGTCACCACCATCTTTTCCTCCTCGTCACAATCCCAAGCACAGTTTTTATATGTGCCAGGTATTTTTAAAAATATTTAACTCAATTTACTTAATATTCCCCACAAATCTATGTCATATATATTATCATTATCTTATCACCATCCCCATTTTGCAGATGAGAAGACTGAGGCAGAGAGAAGTTGAGTAACTTGTCTAAGGTCACAAGGCTAGTAAGTGTGGAACAGGGATTTGAACCCACATAGTATAGAGCCAGAGGCTGATGCTGAGGCATTCAGGTGACATGCTTTGGTTCTTGAATCTTGAGCAAGACCCTTATGGACCTTGTGAGGTGGCCAATGCGGCAAAAGTTAATGCTTCTGAAGTAGGACAAACCTAGCTGTTTACATGGGAATCAATTGTATTTTTTGCTTTGCTGGAAAAAAAGGGTAGAAATGGGGGATTTAAGGTTGATTTTTCTTTTCTCTTTTTAAAAAAGATTTTATTTATTTATTCGACACAGAGAGGGACCACAAGTAGGCAGAGAGGCAAGCAGAGAAGGGGGGAAGTAGACTCCTCGTTAGCAGAGAGCCCAATGTGGGGCTCGATCCCAGGACCCTGAGATCACAACCTGAGCCAAAGGCAGAGGCTTAACCCTCAGAGCCACTCAGGCACCCCTAAGGTTGATTTTCTGGTTAGAATTCAGGTTTTATTCTCTCAGCAGTTTTTGCCAGACAGAAGAAGACAATGATTGCAGGATAGCAGCTGGGTTTTGATCTTCCTTGAGCATCAGTCTAGAAAATTGAAACTGTTGCTTCACATAGTTTCACAAATCAAATAGCTCCTAGATTTTTTCCCCTTGGTGAATTTTTCAATTTGGGAAGTAAAAATTTAGAAAAGGGAAAATAATCATGTGTCCCTGAAAACTTCCAATAGGAGATAAATGGGAACTCTTTGGAAATGCCTCCTATCGTGACTGAGTCCTCTCTGCCTGATGTGGTCCTTGATAAATTTAGAGATTGGCCAATGTGGAGCAAACAGGACCAACAAAGCAGGCTTTCAAAATCTTGGTTCATGGTATTAAATCTCAGTTTTACCATTAAAGGTAATGTCTCGGTAGGAGAGATGGATTTCTTTACCTGAGCGTGTGGTTTTCATGTGGAGTAAGCGTTTTCAATGGAATCTAGTTTTATTAAACAAATAGTTTGGGGTTACATTTACCTGGATGTTTTTGTGGGGGTGTGTCTATGTACTCACTGGGCAGAATTTTTGGCACCCAAAGCATTTTTGGCTAGCATACAAAATACTTTCTTCTCTCCTTTACATCTTTCTGTAACATTGAAACATTTCAACAGATATTTATATTCTCAATATGTAGGTTATTTAAAAAGAACTCACATTTTTATTTATTTAAAAAAAAAACCTCTTTCAAAAAATCTCTTTCTTATACTGATCTTCTGAGCTATAATGAATTCTTTTTTCCTTTGTCCTTCTCCCTTCCCTTCTCCCTCCCACCCTTGGGGATGAATATCTTATGTTTTTATGGATCAAAAGACTTCAGTTAAACTGAGAGTAGTCTCTAATTTTTATCATTTTTTTAAAAGATTCTATTTATTTATTTATTATTATTTTTTTAAAGATTTATTTATTTATTTGACAGAGAGAAACACAGCCAGAGAGGGGGGAACACAAGCAGGGGGAGTGAGAGAGGGAGAATCAGGCTTCCTGCCGAGCAGGGAGCCCGATGTGGGACTTGATCCCGGGTCTCCAGGATCATGATCTGAGCCAAAGGCAGTTGCTTAACCAACTGAGCCACCCAGGCTCCCCTTTTATCATGTTTTGAAATAACTTCTGTTTAAAAAATCTTCAAGTGAAGATCTAAATATTTTATTTGGCTTGATTTATAGAGATAGCTACCCCCAAATGCCCACCTTTACTTTGATTGTGTAGGCATGAGTCCATATGTAAGAGGATGATTTTTTTTTCTTGATTGTTATCACACTGTAAATTTCACTAACCTATTCATTTATTCAATAAACATTTATGGAATGCCAGATACTGTGCTGGGCTAGGGACATAAAGGTGGATTAGCCACGTTGCATGGTGCATTATTGCTTCCGTCATACTTTTGCATGTATTACCTCACTTAAACCTTATTTTAACCCTACGAAATAGTTAGCAAAGAGTACAAATTTTGATTTTGTAAATGTGAAAATGGAGGCACGAAGGGGTTGACTGATTCAGTCAGGGTCAGTCAAATAGTTTGAACTAATCATAGATGCCAGGTAATCTCACTCTATCTGCCTGTTAGAGTAGACTGCCATTCTGATACCTGATGCCAAAGCTCATGAGTGGATTATCTGTGGTTGGCCTAAGTCAGTCATTAAAATGCTGACCTGAATTGGGTTCTATCCGTTGTCACACTGAAGGAAAGCCCTGGTCGCAAAAGTCTTGAAAAGCAAGTATAAGAATATGGTTGAGATTAATCACAGGCATACTTGGACCAGAAGTGAGGGTTGGGTCACCAATTCTCAACAGCCCATTGCATGGTCTATTGGTCTTGTTATACATGGCATAGTACATTATGGATAAACTGGATGGATCAAGTTTCCCTTTTCCATATAAAAGATGTTAGCCATGCTCTAGGATCAGGTACCACACCAGTGCTATGCAGCGCATAGCGAAGCACACACCTGCCAGTCATGCCTCTATCCTAGTGGCCTGTCTAGGCCTGGAATGATCTTCCCTAAAGAGACCTTTCACTAACTTCTTCACTTCCTTCAAGCCCTTATTCAAACCTGCTCTCTCTATAAGACCTGTGCAGATTACTCTATTGAAAACTGCAGCATGCTTCCCCCGCAGCCTGGTACTCCCACTTCTTATCCTGGTCCTTTTCTTTTTCCTTGGCATGTATCAGTTTCTAAGTCACCCTCCAATTTGCTTGTCTGCTATACTTATGGTTAGTTCTCTGTCTCTCTAATTAGAATATATGCTCCTTAAGCATTCCAAATATTTGGAATAGTGCTTGGTGTATACTAATAAATAACAGAGTAACTTATGGAAGTGAAATTTTCTCAGCTATATAGACAAGCTGTTTAGATAATTCAACTGAAATACTGTCATCCTCAAGATATTTTTATTGAAACATATTCTCCTTTTCTTCCTTTCAATTCTCTAAGCCGCTTATGGAATCAGTTTTCTTTGCCCTTTGTGCCACTTTGCCTCTGCTGTTTTACCTTCCTCTAAATGAATCATCTGAAATCCCGTTGGTTTTTGTTCCACATCTTATTCTGTTGGATTATTATTACTATTAGATTATTATTTTGAAAGTTACAAAATCAAATTCTGGCAAGTATGTTAAATATTTTTCTATTTTTTATGAATGAAGTGATTTTCATCCACAAATTCTTAGACTCTTTCTATATATCACGAGTATTGGTTCAGAAGAGAGAGTTGATTGGGCGCCTGGGTGGCTCAGTGGGTTAAAGCCTCTGCCTTCAGCTCAGGTCATGATCTCAGGGTCCTGAGATCGAGGCCCGCATTGGGAGTCTCTGCTCAGCAGGGAGCCTGCTTCCTCCTCTCTCTGCCTGCCTCTCTGCATACTTGTGATCTCTCTCTGTCAAATAAATAAATAAAATCTTAAAAAAAAGAAAAGAGAGTTGATGAATCTTGGAACACTGAAAAAATAAAATAATAAAAAAAAAAAAGAAAGAAAAGAGAGTTGGTTTAACATACAAGGGTCTGTCTCTAGTTCCTCCCCAAACCACTGACCCTGTCCTTGAGCAAAGACACAGCCTCCATGGTAAAGTAATGGAATAGGATGGCATGATACTCCCTCTCCTCCTCTATATTTACAGGACTAGAAATATTTCTTTTCACACTTCTCATCCCAAGGGGATTTCTCCCGCTTCCCAACTTCTTTATGCCTTGAACATTTTGGTGGTTGGCTTGAAAGCAGGGGGTGTCCTAGAGGAGTAGGGGTGAATTGTCTTCTCCTGCAAGTAATCCAAATTGCTCTAGTCCCTCAAAATTACTTTCTCAAAGGAAACAGAAGCATTCTAGGATTTTGAAGAAAGGATAGTGGGATATATTTAAGATAAAATTTATTGCATGGTGGTATTTTGCCCAAATGATTTCATCAGCCTACTGAGGCAGATATCAGGTTGAACTGTATGAAATAGTCACTATTTTAGGTAAAAAGAAAAGAAAAGGACTAATACCAGCAGCATATAGTGTACCCTAATATATGTATGTGTGTGTGTGTGTGTGTGTGTGTGTGTGTGTTTAGCATTCTGCATTAAATTTTTAATCTTCCTAGAGAAGCACCCTTAGTCCATCGCCTTTCCTTAAGGACTGAATTTTCCAGGAAGGCTATCATCGTAATGGGGCTCAAGGGGCTATCAGTTTTGGTAGAAATGTGTCTTCAGGCAGCAGGCACACCGGGGCCCATGCATTCTCTCCCCGTAATGCCTCCTATCCTACAGAAAGGGCTGAACAAACAGATGGATGAATACCCATGTTTTTACCTAGCCCCGACACCCCTCCCGGTTCCTCTGCCCTGTGCTTTGAGAGCGTCAATAGAACACACCGGTTGTTATTAGGAACTGACAGGGCAAAAGGGCTTCCTGCACACTCATCAGATACTGGCCTTTTCAGGAGTCAGCTTTCTCAAGCGGGGGTCGTGTCCAAACACATGTATTCCCCGTCCTCCTGGCCCTTTCCTCTTCCTTTGTTAGTTTAAATCTTTCCATGCAGCAGACTTTTTTTTTTTTTTGTTTTGTTTTGTTTTGTTTTTCCTTTTTGTGGAAACCAGTCAGCAGGTCCTGCTTTCGGCAAAACTGTAAAGTAGGCAAAGTTCCCCTTGAGCTTCCTCCTCTACTTGCCATTCAGGGTTCTTCCTCTCCCTCAGCCAGTCTGTCCCCTGACGTTCCCTGACACAGTCAGCACCAGTCCTCACCCAGGCGCCTTTCTGACTGGGATCTCAGCCCATGAGAACACCCTAATTCTTAGTGAGGATTCGTGGTTAACTAATTAATTAGTTGGTATGAATTATTTGATATTTACATCATCATATTTGGTATTTATGTGATCATCGTGAATACTGATCTGCTCAACTGCCCTGCATCATTTTTGTTTCTTCTTTTTTCCTCACTGCTGATATCAGCAGTTCCTACCAATTCCACCTGCAATGGGTTGGATTTGATGGTGGATCTGACCACTTCTCACCCCTACCATGATGGATCTGCTTCAAGCTGTACTCATTTCTTGCTTCCATTATTATGGTGGTAGAGCACCCTCCTACCTGACACCCCTCCTTCCATCTTTGCCCTCCCCAACCCATTCTCCCAATAGCAGTCAGAGTCATCTTTTCAACATGTAAGTAAGATCAGGCTTTTCCAGCTTACAACTTTTGAACGGCTTGCCATCCCAGTGCTGACCAGCACCAACCCGCAGCTGTGGCTTTGGGTCGTACTGGGTCTGGGCTCCGATCTTCTCTCTGGCTTCATCCCGGAGCACTCTGTGGTGCACTTCACAGCAGCACCCGCCCTGCCTTTACTCTGTGTCTCTGACACCCCAAGTGAGTTCCCATCCTTGGCATTTTCGGTGGCTATTCCCTCTGCCTGCAACGCTCTTCCCCCTGCTTTGGCATAGTTGGTTTTTTCCCCCTTGTCTTCAGTTCTCATTTAAATGTTGCCTCACAGGGAAGCCACTCCTGACTACCCAAGCTAATGTGGTCATCCAGCCACTCCCCATCACATCATTCCACTTTAGTTCCCCACATAATACTTATTCCATGTGATAGCAGCTGACTTTTCCTCACGGAATGTAAAGTCCATTACAACAACTTTTCATAGGCATTTCCCCAGTGCCTAGAACAGTGCACAATACCTAGTAGACAAATTGTTGTGAAGGAATGTATAAATATTACATGCCTGACACTTAACACTTACTCTGTTATTTAATCCTCTCAAAATTCCCATGAGGAAAGTACTATTATTGTCTGTATTTTACAAATCCGGAAACTGAGGCAAGTAGGGATCTTTAAGGAAGGCTGGTTACAAAAGCCATGGGGTCCTGTGTGAAATGCAAATGCAGGGCCCCTTGTTAAAAAAACAGTTAAGGATTAAGGCATTAAGGAGGTCATGTGATGAGCATCAGGTGTTATATGCAACTGAAGAATTGTTGAACACTCCCAGCTAATCTGTGGAGAATAGGCCTGGGAGGAATAAGGGACACCTCCCAGCAGGCTGCAGGACAAGTCAGGTGAGCCATGATGGTGGCCTGTGCCATAGTGGGAGCTGCGGAGGTGGTGGGAAGGAGTCAGCTTCTTGGTGTATTTCATAATGAGGGCCAACAAAATTGCCGATAGTTTGGATGAGAGGGAGTCAGAAAGAGAGGAGTCAAGGATGACTCCCATGTTTTTGTCCTGAGCAATTCAAAGAATGAAGTTGCCAACCATTGAGATGGGAGAGTGGGAAGAAAGTAGGATTTTGTGGGGCTTGGATGTGATAAGTTTGAATTGTCTATTTTATCTCCAAGTGGGATTGTCAAGGGATAGTTGAATAAATGAGTCCAGTGTTCCAAGCCTGGGTAGGATATCCATACTTGAGAATCGTTAGTACTACAGGTCATATTTAAAGCCTTAGGGCAGGGAGTATCCCCAAAGGGAGAGTACAGAGAGCAGACTGAGCCTGAGCTCTGATAGTAACAGGTGCAGGATAACTGGGTCAAGGAGGAGGAATGCTCCCTGTGTGGAGTGGCAGGGGAAGTATGGTAAGGATGGGTGATTTGCCTTTGCACTCAACAACATGGCGGCTTTTGGTGAACTTGACGAGTAAATTCAGTGGAGAGGTAGGGAAGGATGCCTGAAGGGAGTAGATCTGAGAGTCAGAGTAGAACTTTCACTGAGTTCTGTAGTAAATGAAGAACAAAGAAATAGGGCAGTAACTAGTGAGGGTAGGGATGCAAATGAGTCAAGAAAGATGTTTAAAAGATGAGAGAAGTAACAGCATTTTTTTAAAAAAAAGATTTTATTTATTTATTTGACAGAGAAAAACACAGTGAGAGAGGGAACACAAGCAGGGGGTGTGAGAGAGGGAGAATCAGGCCTCCCTCAGAGCAGAGAGCTGGATTCGGGGCTGGGACCCGGAACTCCAGGATCATGACCTAAGCCATAGGCAGACGCTTAACAACTGAGCCACCTAGATGCCCAATAACATTTTTGTATGCTGGAAGGAATATCCCAAAAGATAAGGAAAAATTGATGATCACAACATCAATACTGAAAAACCATCCTTATCTGTGTCATAGTATAATTTACCACCTGCTGTTGATGGGATGCTTAGTTACTGAAGTGGCGGTTACTTCTGGCCTGTAGGCCTTTGTTTAGAAGCTTTCTTTTTCTTCTCTCCTCCCGTCATCCCTTCTCCTCTGTCCTCTTCTCTTCTTTTCTTGTTCAGAAAGCTTTCAAATGTTAACCAGCCTTTCCTCATGTTTGTACTCCAGATGGACCGGAGATAAATTTTAACCAGGCTCCATGATGAAGGTCGGCAACTAATATGAGATCATGTGCACACACGCCGTGTTGTCTATCCTAAGTAATTTAAAGTGTACCGCAGGCAGTCTGGTGACTGGAAACCAATGGCTTATGCCCCGACTTCACCTATGTTCTCCCTCTAACATTCCCACTGCCCATGTTCCCTACTGGAGTCCCAGAACCCGTTGGTTCCTGGGGGATGGAGCCTTCATTGGCTTGAGCGGCCTACATTGTCCCCCCACTCCCCTTTCTTGCCCTGTGGAGCTCTGCAGGAGTGAATGCCTTCCTTAGAGATGCAGGGAGATGTGGTGTTGTCACAAACTCTCAGACAACACTCAAAGAAGCCTTTGGAATTGATGCTTCCCAAGGACTTCCCCCAAGATGTGAAAAATTACGAAACCATCACACCTTCTCCAGTTTATGGGCTGTGTAACTTTGGACAAGCCACGTAACTGTCAGCGTCCGTGGGTTTTTCAACTAGATGCCTTTTTGTTTTGACTTTTTCTTTTTCTTAAATCAAGCTAGCTTCACTAAGTCTTCTTGCAGACCTGAAGCAGAAAATTTCTTTTCTGTTTTCATGTTACTTTTGCTTTTCTTTCTTTTTTGGTTGAGGACTACTAGCCTAAGAAAAATACAATTCAAGGGTACATAAGTTAAAAGGCAATTCATTTTCTCTCTCTCTCTCTTTTTTTATGGTGATAAAATGTACATAACAGAAAATTTACCACACTCGCCATTTTTAAGAGTATGGCATTAAGTACCTTCATATTGTGCAGTGTGACACAGATATGTGATGCAGAATATGCCTCATTACTTATCTTCTCAAACTGAATACCCCTCTTTGCCAAATTGAAACTCCCATACCTGAACCATGGTTGCCCTTCCCCCCCATCCCTGGTGGCCACCACTCTGCTTCCTGTCTCTAGGACCCTGACTACTTCGGGTACCACATGTAAGTGGATCATCCAACATCTGTCGTTCCGTTTCTGGCTCACTGCACTTAGCACATTGTCTTCAGGGTTCACCCATGTTGAAGACTTTGTCCGAGTTTCCTTCCTTTTTAAGGTTGAATAAGATTCCACTCTATGGATTTGACACACTTTGTTTACCCACTCATCCTTCGAAGAACATTTGGGCTGTTTCTACCTTTGGTGATTGTGACTAAAGCTACCAGGAACACGGGTGTACAGATTCCTGTTTGAGTCCCTGCTTTCAATTCTTGTGGGTATATTCCCCCAGGTGGAATTGTTGTATCATCTGCTAATTCTGTTTATTTATTTTTTGAGAGAGACAGAGCACCAACAGAGCAGGGGGACAGAGGGAGAGGGAGACAGAGAATCTTTTTTTAAAAAAGATTTTATTTATTTGACAGAGAGATGGAGAGAAAGCACAAGTAAGCAGAGCTGCATGCAGAGGGAGAGGGAGATGAGGGGCTTGAACCCAGGACCCTGTGATCATGACCTGGGCTGAAGGTGGCCGCATAACCCAAGTTCCCTGGGGGACAGTGAACATTAGTTCACAAACAACAGGGGATTGAATGATTCCCCAAAAGAGAGTCAATGGGATTTTCACAAAAATAAGGACAAAATTTTATTTTCTTCGGTTAATAAAATTAACCTGAGGAGTTACATCAGCAGAGGGCAGGCAATCTCTTCAAGTGGCCCACGGGGTGTGGGTGGGGTTGGGGGCAGGGCAGAGGGTGAAATGCACCTACGTCAAGTTCCTTCTTCCCGGGGAGAAGTCAGCAGGAGACTGATTTTGTGCTGTACCACGATGCGTGCTGTCTGAGCTTAAAAGTGTTTTCTGTCCTGAGAGAGGTGCCTTCTGGGATCATGAGGGCAATTTCCTTTCCAAAGGCACCGTGTCTGGCAGCCACTGAGGAGGGTCTCCCATGAGGGAAAGGAGGATGTAATGCGACCATTTTTAAAAATGGTCACTTTGTAGAGGAAAAGAGGGAAAGTGATGCTGGCAGCGAGGAGGGAAATGATGGAATGAATCCTGATTCCGTGAGCCTGGGGCTGGCTGAATGTTCTGAAAGGTGGCATGTGAATCGAAAGAGCCAGTCCCTGAGAGAGGCAACCTTGGGAACACACTAGATTCACTTTGGCACTAGATAGACTTCCTTCGGGAGCCGGGACAGGTCACCACGCTAGCCAGCACCTGAGGCATCTGTCTCTAACAGTGACCCCGTGTGGCGACAAGCTGCAATGACAGTACCCGAGGCCAATTTTCTCCCAGCCTGAGTGTGAGAGTCCCTTTTGGACTGTACATTCCCCTGAGGTTTGTGGACCATCAGGAGATGGGATGGGGTGGAATCCTATAGAAAGAGATAACAGATTCCATGTCAAAGAAGATTCATGGGACCTTGAGAGGTCATTTCAGAAAATAAACAGTTCCCACCTGCCACCTTACAAGAGAGGATTTTCAGTCACAATATATGGAAAATGGAGCTTCAGATCTTTGATACTTTTGGTTTGTGTGTATCTCTGGTTGCTAATATATTATGCTTCTAGGATTCAAAAAGTCCATTTCATCCAGGGCAAGCTAGTGGATCTGTTTTGTGTAGCAAAATAATTTATTTTTCCCCCCACAATCCCATGCCAATTAAGACAGGAGGAGAGGTAGGTATGGAGGAGAGAGGGCTTTGGAGGAAAAGAGAGAGGAGGAAGAAGCTAAGGAAAGTACCAGGCAGCTGATACCTTCTTTGAAGTGAGAGCAAAGGGTACAATGTATATCTGACACATAGTAACAATCACAAGTATCTGTATAGTCTTCTTAGGCATTATGCATTATTCTCTGTATTTACATAAATAACTCCACAAATCTTCAACGGTCTTATGATGTAAATACTGTTTTTGCTCTTCATTAATCAGTGAGGAAAACAAAAACGTAATGTGCTCAAAGGCAATTGGCAACTCTTGGGGTTCAAATCCAGGCAGATTGGCTACAGATTCTGAGCACTTAACCTCTCCTTTTACTGCCTCTTTGTCATCAACAGAATTGGGAGGACAGGAGAGCAGAGTTCATTGATAGTCAACAATAACGGTATAATTTAGACAAATTTCGTAGCAAGCAAAAGAAAACCCAAGTTGAAAGGAT
The DNA here is from genome assembly GCA_004023965.1 of Spilogale gracilis. Lineage (NCBI taxonomy): Eukaryota > Metazoa > Chordata > Mammalia > Carnivora > Mephitidae > Spilogale > Spilogale gracilis. The sequence continues at coordinate 49,682 of PITA01005426.1, forward strand.
TTACACCGAAAGGGAATTTATTGGTTCACACAAATGGAAAGTCCAGAGATAGGTCTGGCTTCAGGCATGGCTTGATCCAGAATTCAAGTGGTATCCTCAGTATCCATGTCTTATAAGCTCTGGGTTTTGTAGGTTAGAGCCATTCTCAGACTGCTTACTGGAGCCAGGATTTTAGACACACTTTCTCTCTAACCCCAATTAATGGGGTAACTTTTCCCCAGAATTCCCAGCAAAACTAACTTTTATGTATCATTGTCTCTGATTAAAGTAAATGCCCATCTGTGTCAGAGACAGACTCACTGTTTACTAAATTCAGAATCTCTTTCTTCTGTGTAAACAACTAGACCACATTTCTCAACGTCTGTTGTAGTTAGATATGGCCATGTGACAGGATTCTGGCCAATAAATGAATAGTAGTGAGATGACCTTTCCTTTCTGGCTGATAGGAATGGCGACGACTGCTAGAGTGACTTTAGAGCCATGTTTTTAAAATGGGCAGATCAACCAAATAGAAGAAGTCTGGGTCCCTGAATCGTTGCATAGAGGAAAACCACCCACCAGTTAGGACTCTAGTCATGTGAGCAAGAAATAAACCCCTATTGTATTAAAGCCATGGAGATTCTAGTGTTTTGTTTTTGGTTTTATTTTTTTGTTTTGTTTTATAAAATAGTTTGCCAGTGTGGCTGGAGGGATGGACTATATGTAAACCAATTAGTATCCAACCCTGGGACAAGGAAAAGGGCTCTTAGATCACGTAGCTGAGAAGGAGGAGGAGGTGGTCGCTTCTTGGAGGAAATTCAGTTATTAGTACTAGAAGATGTTGGAGATGCTGGGCCAATAACAAATAATTAGGGCAAACTGGAGCCAGGTGACCAAAACCTAACAAAGAATGACACCAGGTGCCTTCTGGGACAGCTGGTCACCACTTGAGGCACTGCTTCAGTTCCTCAGTCATCTGGTCTTACTCAGGATCCCTAGGTAAGACTCCTTAGCACAGGAAAACTGCTAAGCTCTGTAGGCAGAAACAGAGATCAAAGATGAGCCTGGGCCTTCACAGAGGTCATGTTCTCTTGGGGAAAGTCCAGGCATTCACAGTTAAGCTAGGAATTTTGATGGAAGCTTTAGCTGGTGATTGTGTTCTTGTAATTTGATTTAGCCAAAGCCCTGCCCAAATCTGAACTCAAGTTTTGTTTAGTTTTTGTTGTCAAAATGACTGTGCTCATTGATCTCTCTGAATGTTGAGGTCTATGTTTCTTATCACAAGATTGGGAATCAGATGCATGCTTTTCCTTTGTTACAACTAGAGGCAAAATGCACCATTTTAGTCTGCCCCCTTTGTTGTCTAATCTTTATATTATCTCAATGTAAATTTAATATATCTTCCACCATCACCAGCTTCTTCTCTCCTTCTACTGCTTGAATAGGGCAGAGGATGGGACACTTGGAGTCAACTGGCAGGAACCCAGTACTGTTGTGCCTGATTTACAAGTGATATTTATGCCCTATTCATTCCCAACAATTGCTCAAACAATTTCCCAGGACGACAATAGAGCTGACACATCAGTATGAAGTGGTTGTGACTTCACGAAGACCTTGATAGGTCAGGACCAACAATAAATCAGCTGTTTCCTAACTATTCATGTATTTGGTTCATTCATTTTTTTCAATATATATTTACTAATGACCTACTACGTGCCAGATACTGCTCTAGGTTCATTCTCTTCTCTCTGGCCCAGGGGTCAGCAAATTTTCTTTTCTTTTTAAGATTTTATTTTTAAGTTTTCTCTGCACCCAGTGTGGAACTTGAACTCACAACCCCGAGATTAAGAGTCAATGTTCCACCTACTGAGCCAGCTAGGTACTCCAGCAAATTTGCCTTCTTTCTTGCTTTTAAAGATTTTATTTATTTAGTTGACAGGGATGGGGGTGGTGGTGGGGGTAGGAGAGAAGAGGAGAGAGAGCACAAGCAAGAGCAGGAGGCAGAGGGAGCGGGAGAAGCAGGCTCAGCAGGGAACTTGATGTGTGGCTCTGATCCCAGGACCCTGGGATCAAGACCTGACCCAAGGCAGATGCTTAACTGGGCCACCCAGGCACCCCTCCAGCAAACTTCCTACGTGAAGGGCCAGGGAGTAAATATTTTAGGCTTTGCAGGTCCTAAGACCTATTTGGCAACGATTCCACTCTGCCGCTATAGTGCAAAAGCAGCCGTAGACAACACGTAAACTGTGAGTGGGGGTTTATTTGTGTTTCAAATAAAACTTTATTTACCAAAGCAGAGAGTGGGCTTTGGATTTGCCCTGTGGGTTCTCATTTATTGATCCCTATTCTAACCTAATTCTAATCACACTTCACTTCCATCCCTCAGGAGATTTCATCTTCCATTTCCCCCAGAATTGCAGAGCAGAGAAAGCCAGTAGCTAATCCATGGCTCAACCGAGAGATGCGTCCAAAATGTCTGTAGTCTCTCATTCACTAATAATCATAAGAATGGCAATGTTACCAACAGTAGCTGGCGATTAGATAGCACTCACCGTGCCTTTCAGTGCTTGTAATCACTTTTCAACTAGTAACTCATTTTCCCTGATTAGAGAAAGGGGTTGAACCTGATGAAAAGGAGATGTAAGAACTGGGGTAGATAGACATTTGTATATACACACATTTTTGGCTATTGCTTTTAGTTTTATATATATTTGGTAAAATAAAGAATACCTAATATTTGCTGGGCTCTTAGATGGTGAATGGTGTCGGGTGAGGTGCGGTTCATATCTTACCTGACTCAGCTTCCCTGTAGCCCTTTGGGGGTACGATTTTTTTTTACATAAAATGGATTTCTATATCCATTTTCTAGCTGAGAAACTTGGAGCTCCACATCAAGCAAGATTTGTTCATGTCTCCAAAGCTTATCCTCTAAACTGCTTTGCCTCAGGACTTGCTCAGTCTAGAGGAGAATTCATAAAATCCAGCAGATGGGAATGTGGATTTTGCTTCTTGTGACTGTATTTTATTTTTTAATGAAAAAAAAAATTTTTGTAATAGTGCAAACTTCTCTGATGGCAGAACACAAGATGGTTGTGTCCCCGGTGCTTTGCCCTTATGATGACTGTCATTTACAAACACAGTGCTGAGGAGGCCTCATTCAATCAACAGTACAATGGGACCTGTGAAGACATAAGTGCAGCTGCTCTGCGGAGGAATGTAGTCTGTGGGCCGGGCCGGCCTTTATCAGACTGAACCCGGTGGCGGTGGCGGGGTGGCGGGGTGCCGGCGTTAGGCAGAGGACACACGCTGCTCTTCCACCATGGAATGTGGCCCCCGCCACTGACAGCTGACAGCTACCCTGCTTGCCTGGAAGGGGTGGTCTTACCCATAGATTAGATCTTGAAAGCTGCCTCTTTTAGTGTCTTTTTGTTGTGTGGCTCAAAAGAGTCCCACAGCTGGTGCAATGGCTCTCAACAAAAGGAACCTCTCTGACCTGAATGGGAGCAGCATAGGCCCGCCTGGTGACGCCTACCACACGAAGTGGGCTCTGTGGAACATGGGTGTTGAGTCAGAATTCAAGGGCTCAGCTTCTCCTGGATTTTTCAAAGAAAGGTTCTACTGGGTTGAGCACCTGCTTTGAGGACGTGCCTAGCCTCTGCGTAAGCCAATGGCTTTGTGGAGGCCTCGCCTCTTCGGTGGGGCCCGCGTTTGGTGTTCTGTGGAAGGAGAGGTTTCTCTTATTTCTCTCAACTCGAAGTTATATGAGGCCTCAAATGACTTCTTTTCTGGATGCTGGAGTGAGGATTATCAGAGAAATAGTGAAAATGATAATGATTAGGTTTCAGAAAATCTGGGCTTTAGAGGCAGTCCAGTCCCCAAACACTATGTAACCTTGGATTATTTTTTTCAGCTGCTTGGATCCTAGCACTTTTATCTGTTAAATAATGGGGTTGACAGAGACTAGTTTCAAATTCCCTTCATAAATGTAATGGTTACATATAAATGGCCTTGGAAAAATTTTTAATTGTTTTAAATATTGCTACAGAGATATCAAAATGAGAGAGGAAAATAAAATATATCTTCTTATACCTAGTAAGATTTGTGGATTGAGACTGGCCCTAAGTCTTGGGATTGAAGTGGGAATACAAGACAGAAGTAAAGCCATTTTCCCTTGGCAGTGGGCCTGTTTCTTGTGTGTGTGTGTGTGTGTGTGTGTGTGTGTGTGTGTGTGACTCCTTCTCTTTCCTTCTGTTAGGAATATTATAATCTTCCCTCTTGATAGAGTAATTAGCTTTAGCAAATAAAAATACAGGACACCCAGTCACATGCAATTAAATTTAAATTTCAGACAAACAATAAATCATTTTTTAAAAATCATTTTATTTATTTATTTGAGATACAGAGTGAGCAGGAGGGAGAGGGAGAGAGAATCTCAGGCAGAATCCCTGCTGAGCATGGAGCCCAACTCAGGGCTCAACACAAGGCTTGATCTCATGACCCCGAGATCATGACCTGAGTTGAAACCAGGAGCGGGACACTTAACCAAATGTGCCACACAGGCACCCCCAAATAAAATGATTTGTTGTTTATCTGAAATTTAAATTTAACTGAGTGGAACTGGATGTCATACATAAATACATAAATATATAAATATATAAATATATAAATATATAAATATATAAATATATAAATATATAAATATATATATTTTTTTCCTGAAGCTGGCTACCTTAACAAGAGAAAATTATAATACTGCATAGGACATACTTATACTAAAAAACAATTTGTTGTTTATCTGAAATTTAAATTTAACCAGGAGTCTTGTATTGTATCTGGCAACCCTATCTCTGGAGAACCGGGCCTTTCCCATCTGAGTCTGTGTGCTTTGGAGGACAAGATTTTCACTGGCAGCGATGCTGTGAGGGGTGACCTCGCAGTCACAGAGGCCACTTGGAAGAAAATGCACCCTGAGAGAAGCCAATGCCGGGAGAGCAGAGTTACAAGATTAAGAGGAGAGAATGAGCCCTAATTATATTGGACTTTACCCATCTGGTCTTTAACAAGATCCACCCCTGGATTTTTAGTTAATTGAGCCTACAAATAATATCTTTCTCAAGTAGCTTTGAGTCATATTCTCTGCCTTTTGCAAATCAAAGTGTTCTTATGCATCTTCTCCTGCTATTTTAAGACCTTCTTTTGCAGCCTCTTCTTGTGAAGAGCAGAGGAAACAAGAAGGGACCCAATGTCTCTGGCCCTGCTGTGTACTCACTGCACTTTATCTCACTCAACATTCCCAACTGTCCTCTCAGAGAGATCCTATTCTGGCTTTGCAGATAAGAAAGTCAAGGCTTGGATAGATGAAGTACCTCTGCCTAGCAGAACATGGTCCCTCAATGAATAAGCTGAGAGGCCAACCAAAGACTGTTTGATTCAAAACCTGCACTTTCCCCTCATATGCAACAGTGATTAAAAGAGAAAGAGACTAGGGAACTTCTGGAGAAATTCAGAGAGAGGTGCCATCCAGGGGGCCACTTAGAAGGGGAAAGTGACATCGAATGCACCAGAGATTTCCAGTGCCAACATACCTTCCCTCTGCAGTGCCCCTTTGAGTTTTCATTTCCTGTGGTTCTTGGAGAAAGGACAGACAGAAGTGTCAGGGACAAAAACAATCTATAGAATATGGCGCCTATCTGACAAGAATAAGAGATCTTGAGAAATGCAAGAGAGTCTGCTTTCTTGTATTGATCTGTTAAGCAAAACATTTATAAAATTGAAATGAAACCCTGAGATTGCTCCTCATGGGATGGACTTTATATGGGTGACTGTACAGGAGCATGTGTTATGGAGTAGAATTCAGGAGGAGAGAAAATTGCCTGGTCTCTGTTCTTTACCTCTGCTTTTATCCATTACTTTTGCAGTGTAATTTTGCAGAAGCCTCCCTGCTTAACCTTGAGCTCTGGCCTATGTTTTATTGTTGCCAATGGCATGTTAGCAGATGTGATGCAAGCAGAGACTTGAAATTGTCTTGAGCACTGGGATTTGATCTCCTGATCCTTTGCCATACCCATGAGAATGTACCAGGGATGGCTGACTAGAGGATGAGGGAGAAGTGAAGCAGAACTGAGTTATTCCCAGACCAGTCTAGATCAGCTGACAGGCAGCTGACTCTTAGACACATGAATGATCTGAGAGGAGAGAGTGGAACCCTCAGACCAAATCCCAGCTGAACTCAAATGTGTTAGCAGTAAATGCCTATTGTTGTATGGCAATGAGGTCTGTGGTTATTTGTTAAGTAGTAAAAACTTATGTAAGTAGTGAAAACTTGACTTCTGTCACAGCCCTTAAATGCCAGGCATGTTCTCAGTGCAACTAACTAGGAACTCCAAGGCAATTCCAGATATTTTCTAGGATGGATTATAATTGGCCTTAGTGCTCTATGGTAACTGACAAAGGAACCAGAGAATATGAGAGTAGTCAAGGATTTACACTTCCGGTACTGGATCAAAGTCACACTGACCTTGAGGCCGGGGGTCCAGAGATGTACTTACTGGCAATTTCACTGCTCTGTTGGACACAGGTACCTGTGAGAATTTACTTGTTCAAGGGACCTAACGAGAATATGAATACTGATCAGGAGAACAGTCAATACAGGAGAAGTTATGAATCGACTGCCAACTCTTAGGAGAGATGTGGAAATAACCCGCTGATCATGCACATTCAAATTGCTCCTCGTAGTAAAGGACACCACTACACTGACAGTCTTAATCACATCAGAGACTGGGAGGTGCTGCATCAAGGCAGGAGACCCACAGTGTTTTAGAGGTCTGACATATGGGTCTTTCAAAGCAGGGATCTGAGGGAGCGTGGGCACCCACTGAGACACAGTGGTTTAGGATTGATGCACAGAGTGGGGTGAGGTTCAGAAGTGAGCCTTCAAGAGTAAGCAGTGGTTTGATGACACCCATTGAGAGTTCCGAGAAACGGTTTACTGCTAGTTATGTAGTCTATTTTTCAGATAAATAGATTTTCAGAAGGTTCTTGGAACAAACAATTAAGTTGTTTGGATCTTCATTTTCTGGGAATAAACATTTCTGAAATAGTAAAGTTGTGCCGATGCCAAGTGTGGAAGGGCTGAGTCATGCTGCTAGAGATAGTCAGCTGTGTTGTGGTGGACACTTTCTGTCAAATCTGCGTTCCCACTATGTGGGCTGGGAAGTTATGTGACTTCTCTGAATGTCCCTGCTTCACCAGTACAGTGAGGATCGTGATAGTTCCTTTGCGGAAGTGTTGTTGTGAACACTGAAGGCGATAAAGCATGGGATGTGCTAACACAAAACCAGGTTTGCAGGAAATGCTCAATAAATGGGAACCATTTCCAGACTGCAACTGCCAGAGAATCAAATGACTTTAGCAACAGTTCTGAGGTGTAAGGTTTTGGTTAATCCAACTGCTGGAGTGAGAAAGGAAGAAAATGCAACTGCTCTGCCTGTGACAGATATCCTGGCATCAGCATTGAGTGTAATGGTGTGAGACACCTGGATAGACTGAAAAGGTGAAAAATAAAATGAAGTACTTACAGCTTTGTGGAAAGAGACTTAGTATAATAAATTGATTTTTGCAAAGCATAACTCAGAGATCTCTTGCAGCAGAATATATAATAATGGTGTACTTTAGAGCTTCTAGAAGGAATACAATCCCAATGACTCATTTTGGACTTCTGATGACCAAGACTGTAAGATAACAAATCTGTGGTATTTAAAAAGCCTACATTTGTGGTACTTTGTTTCAGTAGTGAGAAGATACTAATATGGAGGATCCATACTTTTTAAAAGTGTAAAGGGGTCCTGAAACTAAAAAGTTTGAAATGTATAGGCCTAGATACCTAGACCAATGTTATAGGCAGAGAGGAATGAAGCATAAATATGGAGAGGGGCAAAGATGCAGCCAGAGGCCATGGTTTAATGATGCAGTGACCCTGTATTCTATTTTTCAATAGTGTAGGTGTGGTTATTTGTCTGTTTTTTGCGTTGTTGTTGAACTCACAACCTTTAGATAAAGAGTCACATACTACTCCTGCTGTGCCAGCCAGGCACCCCTGTGCAGCACAGTCTTTTCTTTAACCTGGAAGGAATCTCAATGTACTAAATCTACAAAGCTGGCATTGCTTTTGTTCAAGTAAGAATGGCAGGAGCCCCTCACCATTCCATACAAACCCAAGAGGTCCCTTGAAGTACAGAGTGAAGACTCCTGCTTTAGGCCAGGGTCTATGGGTCATAAGCCAAGTTAGTATTTTAGTGCCCATGGATCATCCCGTGGAGGAAGTATTCAAGGGTGATAAAGCAGGGAGATCCACTGAAAGACAAGATAGGAATAGGGCCTGAATTGGAGAAATTTAAAGTCAGAAGGCTGGCTTGAAAAGGAAGTATCTGAATGGAAAAGGATTTTAGGTTAAAAATCAGTCAGATATGTTGTTGATAGAATGCTGCAGGTGAGGAAGGAGGGAAACTCACAGTGACACTCCAGATTATTTACTTGGATGACTTGTGGGAATACTGTAGGGCTTTCAGGCTTACTGTTCCCTCTGTCTTGCTCTCATTGACCATGGGTCAGGAGGTTCCAAGACCACCACTGGGCTGAAAGATTTGCTAGATGAATTCACAGGACTTAGAAAAGCTGTTATACTCATGGTTACAGTTTATTACAGTGAAAGGAAGGAGGTGAAACTTGGACAAGTGAAAAGGCACATGGAGCATAATGTAGAAGAAATTAAGTGCAAGTTTCCAGTTGTCCTCCTGGAGGAGTCCCACGGATGCTTCACCCTCCCTACAACAATGTGTGACAACTTGGATGGATATTGCCGAGTGGGGAAGTTTGCCCAAGTGAGTATTCAGAGTTTTTAATTGCAGGTCAATGTATAGGCATACAGTTTTTGTGTGACTAACCTGAGCCACTCAGACTCCAACCCCCCAGAGAAAAACCTGACATTCACCATGAATCACATTGTTAGTATAAACTGGTGCTGTGTGGCTCAAAGTTTCAGGCATATAAAAACACTCTTATCAGGTAGAGCTACTCCAATGGCTCAGGGATCATTTTCCAGGTCCAGTCCTTGGGAAGATGCAGGGTTTGAACAATGCAGGGTTCCTGAGTTAACCCTTTCCCGTACAGACCCTCAGCTCATTTTTCATGTCTTTGGAGAAGCCTTCCCTAACTAGGCCAAATTTGTCTAGTTTGAGCCATGGAAGCACCGTGGACATAAGACTTCCCACAGTTCTAGCTCTAAGATTGCATGTATTTTCTATTTAACAACTGTCTGTTTCACTGGACTCTTTCCCCACTGAAGATGGGGCCATGTCTGTTTTTGATTGCTGTATAATTCCCACACCAGGTAGGGTGACTGGGCTTGGTATATATATATATTTGAATTGACAAGTAAACAAAGAAATGGAAACATACCTGTTACAGGTTCTATGAAGGAAATGAACAGGGAGCAGTGCAAGACAGCAATGTAGTGGGGTGTGTGGGTGGATAATTTTAGATGAGGTAATGAAGGAGAAAACCTTCAGAGAAAGAGCTCTGAAAGATAAGGAGGAAGTGTACACACAAAGAGTCTGGGCAGAGTACTTGAGGAACAGGAGAGAACACGCACAAGAAGCTGGGTCCATACTTGGAACCAAGAGGAACTGAGGTTCCCAGAGCACTGAGAGTGAAGAGGACAGTGGCTTAAAGTGAAGGCTGAAGAAATCTCGTGGGCCAGGACAGGGAGTTGGGATTTCATTCTGTGTGCAGTGGGAAGCTATCAAAGATCTCCAGAAGGGAGTCACATGGACTGATTTATGTTTTTAAATGATTTCCTTAGTTGCCATTTGAAGAGTAAGTTGGTGGGCTCAAGAGGGGAAGTGGGGACAGATCCATCAGGAGGCCACTGTGATAGTCTTGTGGGAGATGGTGGTGGGGGGGTCAGGGGAGAAGCAGTGGTCATGGAGAGTACGGACTGATACAGGCATGTTTTGGAGTCAAAACTCACCTCTTGGAGTGCCTGTTTTTTTTTTTTTTTTTTTTTGTTTGTTTGTTTGTTTTTGAGTCAGAACTCATCTCTTGGAGTGCCTGCACTTTTTTTTTTCAGCTAAAATCTTATGGACATATTTTATGTGATTTTTTAAACCTTGTGATCTTCACTGGGTACCAACTCTCTCCCTGTCATTTGCTTTTTTTTTTTTTTTTTTTTTAACTTACGTGGTTCTGGGTGAACCCAAGTGGTTTATTGGAATTGAATATTTGTTTCTTTTACTCTTGGATGTTGTATTAATTTCCTAGGACTGTCATAATTGATCATCACACACAAAGCTGGCCTCTCACAGTTCTGGAAGCCAGAAATCTGAATTCCAGGTGTTGGCACATTCCCTGGGAAGGCTCCAGGGGGATTCTTCTTTGCTTCCTCCAGGTCTTCCTCTGTTAGTGGCTGTGTAACTCCAATCTCTGCCCTGTCCTGTGATGGCCTTCTCTTTTCCCTCTGTCTCTCCTTTCTGTGCCTCTTAGGACACTTGTTGGATAAAGGGTGCATCTGGATAATCCAGGATGATTTCATCTCCAGATCTGTAACTTAATTACATCTTCAAAGACTGTTTAAGAAAGGTGACATTCACAGGTTTTGGGATGAGAACGTGGACTGTCACTCAACACACCACACACCCTATGAAGGTATTTGTGCTATTTAAATATTCTGACCTTTGCATGGGCCAAAAGTTTTCATATAAATGTAGCTCATGCATATTTTCAGAATTAGTTTGCATGAGCATTCCACAAACAGGTTAATTCTGCTAAGCTACTGCTATTCTGCTCTTCAGAACTACTGCTCTAAATATAGGTGAGCATTTTCCAAACAGAAGAAGCAGCCTCTGATAAAGCAACTCAAGACTAACCTCTTGGGGGGATGGTGTGATGGTTAATTCCATGGACTGGACTAAAAGGTGTCCCAAATGGTAAAACATTAGTCATGGGTGGCTCTGTGAGGCTCTTTCTGGAGGAGTTAAGCATTTGAATCAGTAGACTGAATAGAGATCTTCTTTACCAATGTGGGTAGGTATCAGCCAATCCATTGAGGACTCAAATAGAATAAAAAAGGTGCAGGAAGGGTGAATTTGGGTCATCCTTGACTGGGACATCCTTCTTCTCATGCCTTTGGACATCAGGCTCTTGGGTCTTTTGACTCAGACTAACACCATTGGCTTTCCTGGTTCTTGGGCCTTCAGGCTTGGGCTGGAAATATACAAATGTCTTTCCTGGGCCTTCAGCTCACAGGTGTTGGGACTTCTCAGTCTCCATAATCACATGAGCTAGTCTCTCTTAACAAATCTCTTTTCCTGTACCTCTCCATGTCCTATTGGTTCTGTTTCCCTGGAGAACCCTGACTCATGTACATGGCCAAATGGACAAGCTCTTAACCTGATATTCATTATGACTCAGCCCTAAACTTTAGTCTGTGAGATTTCAGGGTTGAGAGGTTCATAACTTGACGATAATAACAAAACAATAATAATAAGTATTGTTTTTGAGTGCTTAGAATGTTCCTGACTATAGGGAAACAAAGGTTAAATATCCCCATTTTCAGATGAAAATTAAATTTTTGAGAGACTGAAAGAGGAGATCCCTCCTATTAGGAACCTTATATGGGACACAGTCAGGTTTTGAACCAGGGCTGTAGGGACTCCAGAGCTTGGTTCTTCGCAGCAGTGCATGCTGTATCTCAAGGCAATACCCCCTACTCTGGTAGGTTGTATCTTTCAGCAGCAGTAGCAGATTGCTGCCCGCCCCCCATCTCTGGGCCTCCCTACTTGTGGGGAGGGCTGACTTCCACCTGCTCCTGCCTGCATTGCTTCCCCAAAGTGTGCTGCACTGCACACAGAGAAGATGAGAAGCGTGGAAACTGGGGAACAAGGGGAGGTTGAGACAGGGAGCAGGAGGGGTGTTAAACCACACACTGCCAGTAGATTTCAACCAGTGACTAATGAGACTTGGTCTATGAATACCTTAGTTCTCTGAGAATATAAATCTAAGATTCACATTCTGTACCAGGGCTTTTAAAGCCTTCTTGTACAACCAAACACTTCGGGTTTTGTTCAAAATCCGATTCTGACTCAGTAGTTTTGAAATGGGACCGGAGACTTGATATTTTGAACCAGATCCCAGGCAATGCCAGTGTGGCTAATCTGTTTTCTATCAGAATTACTCCAAGTGTCATCCTCATGCTACCAGCACTGGGAGCTTGCTAAAAATACCAGTTCCTGGGCCCCACCCCAGACCTACTGAGTCAGAATCTCTGAGGGGTGGGGCCCAGGTCTCAGGTATTTCTGATGCCCTGCAGGTTTAGGAAGTCCTGCTCCACACGACTTTTCTGTTGTCCGCAGGTGTAAGCCCACAGTGGTAGTGACCTTTAACAGTACTCAGCATTTCCTCACTTGCTTTCCGGATCTTACTTCCCTGATTCCCACAGGGTATTTCTGATTGCATCCTAAATGAGTGATTTTCACTTGAATCCTGGTCTCAGGGCTGCCTTCTGGAGAACTCAAACTAGGATAACACTTTATGTCGTTTGCTTGATTATTGATCTAACGACATGATGAAGCTCCACGTAAGATACGTTTAGCTGAGTGGCACAAACCTTTTATTTGCAACTCTTGGGCCACAGGCTAAATTTCAGCCCTCTTCCCCACCGCTCCTATCCCCATTTCCTTTCAAGGTTGCACTTGTTTATTTTGGTTTAATGTCATTTATATCAGAGGTGGGCGAATCACCTTACCCTGTTGGTGTAAATACAACGTGCTTTGGAGCCCAGCCATGCCTCGCTGGCTATGTACTGCTCACAGCTGCTTTGGAGCTACATCCCCTAAGACAGAGATCATATGGCCCACAAAGTAAAGACTCTTTCCTCTCTTGTCCTTTACAGGAAGTTTGCTGACCCTTGATCTATGTATCCCACTTCTCAACCCTCCTGTCACCCAATCTGGGAAAGCCATTTTCTGGGTTTACATCCTGAGGGCTTTGCTGGGCCTGCCAGCCTCAGGTTGGTGTAAAGGAAAGAGCACCGGACTAGGAGTCGGGAGCCTCCTGGCCTGAGTCCCGGGTTGTCATTTTCCACCTGGGGGATGATGGGATACTCACTTCCTAGAGTTCAGTGTCTCCTCTTGTAAGATGAAGGGCCACTCTGGATGGGAGTTGGGGGCAAACTCACCAAATTAAAAGAACCACCTGAGCACCTACTAAAAACAGATTTCCAGGCTCCACTCCTGACCATAGTGAGCAAGTGGGACTAGGGTGGGGCCCGAGAATCTGCACATTTGCCAAGCAACCTGAGAGTCTAGGAACCACTGAGCTAAATCATTGTCATTGAACTTTGGTACTAAAGTGCCAATATGCTATAAATAACATTAATGAACTAGATTTCTTCTATGGGTATACATATTTTGTGCATAAATATTTTCATTTGTGCTGTGTTGATGGCAATGGAGCTGATTTTATGATTCTCTTTGACTCTTTTAGTAGGAGTATGGAAAATTTCCTTGAGGTCAACAATATTTCCTTGTAGACTGTGTTGCTTGAAGAAACTTCTTTGTTTTAAGGACTACAGTACTATTTATACCATATTCAGGGGAAGGATGGATAACCAACCAAAGTGTGAGAGTCCTACTGTTTTCTTATATTACCCAAATGTTTGTTTTTTGCATTCAGAAAGAGAGGAGATTAGATTAGACTAGTGGTTTTCCACTGGGGGTGATTGTGTCCCCCAACATCTAGCAGGTGCAGACCAGGGAGGCTGCTGGACACCCTACAATGCACAGCACAGCACCTACAACAGAATTATCTGGCCCTGAATACCAACAGCCCTGAGGCTGAGAAGCCCTGGATGAGACCTGACTCGTCATCAACAATATTTCTGAGGGTGTGAGTAGACTTAGAATTTGTACTGAATACCGAATACTTCCACCTCCAATGCTGCCTCTTTTGAGAAGTCTTCCTAGACTTCACTGGATTCCTAGACAGACAAGTTCTTCTCACCTTTCTCTTACAACAACTGATCACACCTGTGGTAATTGTTCACTTGTTTTCTCTCCTTTATTAGTCAGGTTCTCCAGAAACGAAGGACTCATAGGATCTCTACAGACATATAGAAAGAGAGTTATGATGAAGTATTGGCTCATGTGATTAGGGAGGCTGAGAAGTCCCATGATCTCTGCCAGCTGGAGACTGAGGAATCCTAGTGGTATAGTTCTAGTCCAAAAATGGCAGAAACAAGCAAGAGATGGTTTCCTACACTCCCAAGAAAAGGAGCTATTTTGGGGCAAAAAATGAAGCTATGGCAGCTCATCTCATACCAAACTAAGTGTGTAGGTGTTAACATTTAAATACCAAAAACCAAAATCATAAGTGAAAGAGAAAAATGTACATAAATAGTTAAGTGATTCTAGAGAATGGATTCCTTTCTTTTTAAAAAAATTTACTTATTTGAGAGAGAGAGTGAGCATGGGCACATACCTGTGTGTGCACAAGGGTGTGTACATGAGTGAGGGGAAGGGCAGAGGGAGAGAATCCTCATGTGGACTCTCCACAGAGCCTTGAACCTGATGCGGGGCTCCGTCTCAGGACCCTGAGACCATGACCTGAGCTGAAACCAAGAGTCTGATGCTTAACCAGTTGAGGCACCAAGTGCCCCTAGAGAATGGATATGTATGAATAAAAAAAGAGTAAAAGACCTATTAATAAAACCGTGGATATTTGTCAAAAATATTAAGGACAAAAATTGAATAGCAAATATAACATTCATATCCATAATATATGTTATTATAACATTGATAAGAAAATACCAGTACAATATGAGGTGAAGAACAGAGAATTTGCAACCATGTTATTTGATAAGTGTGATGCTATTGATAGACACACAGAAGTTTAAGTTAATTAGCCAGTAATATATATATATAAGTAAAAACAGAGATATAATTTTCCAGCTATAAAATTTTAAGCATAATTTCAAAAATAATTATTTTACCAAAGATATAATATACACATATGAACAAATGAACAGGTGTAGAAAGAACTGAAATAAAAGTAGATCTTTCAAAATATTCTGTATCATCAGTGATTGAGATTACAGGTGATTTGAGTTTTCTTTTTCAATACATTTTGGGGGGACATTTTTGTAACAAACAACCATTTATTACATTTATATGTAACACAGAGTAGTTTTAAAAAGAAAGCTCTGATATCATAGAGCCATAGAATTACCAGAGTATCATTTCTGAGAAGGATGCTTGCCATTTTTCAGATGGAAAAATGAAGACCTAGAGAGTGATCATCGCCCCAGGTGAAACAGACATTCAGTGGCACTTTAGAGAGAGCCTTAAAACAACGAAGACACAAAGAAGAGGTGCATGTCAGGATCTCAATGGCCACCTGAAGAATAGCTAAAAACCGAAGTGATTCAGTATCGTGCAATGATGTCATTTGTACGGGTGTCTTGAGGAATGGCATACTGAATGATCTACTGAGTAATAAAAATAAGACTGGAACTCAGAGTCAAAGCTGTGTCTTAACATTGATCTAGCCCCTGTTATCTCCGAAAAAAAAAATCCACTGAAGTACTACTTTCAGTTTATTGGTGGATTTGTTAATCGCCAGGAGTCCTTTCCCCTCCCTTCATCCTCTCTTTCTCTCGGTCTTCCTTCCTTAACATCTAAGGAAAGTCATTTTGTCTGCCAGGCATTGTGCTGGGAGTCAGGTAATCTAAAAGGAAAAAATAAATAAAGATGCCCTTTCCCGCCCCCGCACACAAAGGAGTGCGGGTAAAACTGGTAAAATCTGAGTAAGAGCTTTATCTTTGGGCTCTAGGCTCTGCACCAGGATGGGGTTCACCGGTTCAAGCTGGTCCTTCTCAGTTCCCAATGGCGTGTTCCCAGGACGCTTACCACCAGATGGCAGCAGAGCATAAGCCATCCGCAGGGGAGGTCCCGCGGCAGGATCCCGGAGTCCTTGTTGCCTCCTGTTTTTGGCTGGGGACCACGACTGGCACTGCTATTCTGACTTATGACCTACATGATGACATACACTAACAGATAGAATTAGGAGATGACGGAAAGATGAAGTAGATAAATCAATTTCCTGTCTTCATTCATTTTATCATTAGATGGCATTTTCGGGCAGAGTGTGTTCGCACATACGGTGAGGTTCACAGTTAAGGATAGTGCACATATGTCCATATTGCAAGTGATGTTGATGATTTCACATGTTAGGGGCTCACTTCCTATCAAGTCTTATTAGATGATCATTGTTTCTGCCTTATAATGTGGCTGATTGGCTGGGCTGGGAATAGAGCCATTTTCTTCTTATTTGCAAGCATTAGTTTAAACCATATTACCATTTTTCTTAGGTAAAACCTGAACAAATATTTGGAAATATCATGTGGGTTACCTTTAGATGCACTCCCTGCATTACCTTCAGCGTGCGTTTTCTTTGGCAGAATTTTTTTAGCTGCTTGTCCATTTTGGAAGAATGGATGATTTAAGTCACATACCATGTATCTACTCCCTGGGCCCCTTGCTGAATGGAGAGTGTACATTCAAGGCACAGACCGTGCACCCCCATGCTGTGGAGCTCTTGTTCCTCCCTCAGACTTCCTTATGTACCTTACCAGACCATTGCTGACCCTCTGACAGCCCCCAGGTGAGGGCCTGGGGTCAGTCCAGATGAGTAAAACCTTATTTTTCCCCTCATATTTTCAGATAAAAAATATCACTAGAACATGGTAATTTGGTGAATATGGTATTTCTGCAAAATATTTTGCAATCCAACATGCTCGTTTTACAAAAGAGGAAATAGGCCACGACAATCCTATTTATACTCCTTCTTGGGAGGAAGGTGACAATTTAGTTTCACACAACCTTGAACCACATGGGACCACCTGCTGCACACCAGCATGCTCTATCCTACCTTGAAAATGAGGCAGGGGAGAAAGCTTTAAAAGACTCCTAGTCTTGGATTCTCTCTTGGAGATCTATGCTGTCCCAGCGTACACATCTGATTCCAACATCCCTGAAGTTCCAGAGACCTTCACTTTGGTGCTAAGGTTACAGACTTCATGATGTGGTACCTTCTATAGTTCCAGTCTCAGAAGAAATTGTGTTTAAGGAAAACTTCCTTGAGTTCTTTCAGATCCTGAAGCAGGTCAGGGGCAGTGGGCTTGTCTAATTTGTTTCCCTTAGTGGTTGGTTCAGTGTCTTGCATCTAGAAGATGGTTAATAGATATTTCCTGAGGTGGATAGAATTTCCATGTAAGACATTTGATTTGGGGCAACAGTGTCCTGCATTGAAAACTGTATCTCTAAATGTGTAGTAGGATGTGAGGGAGGTCTTTTCCCTTCTGAGCTCTGCTTCTCAGTTCAGTCCGATAGAACTTTCTGCAGTAATGAAAGTGTTCTCTCTTTGAGCTGTCTGATGCAGTGGCTGCTCGCCACAAATATCTATTGAGCACTTGAAATATGACTAGTGAGATTGAGGAATTGAAACTTTAATTTTATTTAGTTAAAGTTTAGTCATGCAATTAGTAGTTACATAGAAGGCAGCATAGGAAATCTGGATGATACATCAACACTTTTCCTTTCTCTTACGATGACACCTACTTCAAAGCACCTGAATCATTTTTTTTTAAAGATTTTATTTATTTTTTTGACAGAGAGAAACACAGCGAGAGAGGGAACACAAGTAGGGGGAGTGAGAGAGGGAAAAGCAGGCTTCCCGCTGAGCAGGGAGCCCGATGTGGGACCCGATCCCAGGACCCTGGGATTATGACCTGAGCTGAAGGCAGATGCTTAATGACTGAGCCACCCAGGCACCCCAGCACCTCATCAGTTTTTACCCATACCATCAAATGACTGTCCAATTTTCTCCCATTCTCCCATACCCCTTATGATCCCAAGGAAATATTCTTTCTTCGAAGTGCTTATTTTGTTCCACTCATCATCTAAACAACAAAAATTACAAAAAATCTAAAAACAACCAGAGGGGCGCCTCATTATTAAGCATTCTGAAGAATATTTTGTTGTACATTTCATCGACTTGTATATTTTCTCTCTTTTTATAGTGTTTTCCCTTATTTTCTCATATCCTGTCTTAGCCATTCTGAAATAACCCAAACTGTATTATATGTAGCCCTTTACATCTTTCTCTATGCTCATATCCAAATACAAACAAATATGTATTTCATGCTTTTTAAATATCTATTTTTACATAAGTTGGATTGTACTGTATAATTTTATTTGCAACTTGCTTTTCATATATCATATGTATGAAACATCTGTTTAAATCACTCACAGAAAACCTGAGATGTGTTGTGCTGGATTTGGAATCTGTACTTATCCCAATTTAAAACAGACCAGTTTTCTATTTTTGTAAGAATGGTAGATAGGATACTCTGAATTACCCTCCGCTGAGTTATCCAGTGAAATCTTCAAATGAAGAAAACAATTTAAAAATCTTTTTTATTATTTTTTATTTTTCTCCATAATCCAGCCTCTATCCCTCTGACCCACCCCCCAGCAACCCTCATTTTGTATCCTGAGATTAAGAGTCTCTTATGGTTGGTCTCCCCTCCCTGGTCCCATCTTGTTTCATTTTTTTCCCCCTGGGCCTCTCAAATTCCTCATATCAGAGAGATCACATGGTAACTGTC
>PITA01005426.1:68478-93224 GCA_004023965.1 Spilogale gracilis
TTTTTTAAGGATTTTATTTATTTGACAGAGAGAAACAGCCAGAGAGGGAACACAAGCAGGGGGAATGAGAGAGGGAGAAGCAGGCTTCCCGCCAGAGCAGGGAGCCTGATATGGGACTCGATCCCAGATCTCCGGGATCATGCCCTGAGCCAAAGGCAGTCGCTTAACCAACTGAGCCACCCAGGCGCCCCCCATCTCTTCTTTAAAAATTCATCTGTTGATGGATATTTAGGTTCTTTCCATAGTTTGACTATTGTGGATATTGCTGTTATAAACATTCAGGTCTATGTGCCCGTTTGGATCACTAAATTTGTATCTTTAGGGTAAATACCCAGTAGTATATATGCTGGGTCACAGGGTAGCTTTATTTTCAACTTTTTGAGGATTCTCCTTATTATTTTCCAGAATGACTGCACCAACTTGCATTCCCATGAACAGTGTAGGAGGGCTCCCCTTGCCATGCATCCTCGCCAACATCTGTCGTTTCCTGACTTGTTAACTTTAATGATTCTGACAGGTGTAAGGTGATATCTCACTGTGGTTTTGATTTGTATTTCCCTGATGCTGAGGCATGTTGAGCACTTTTTCATGTGTCTGTTGTTCATTTGGATGTCTTCCTTAGAGAAATGTCTGTTCATGTCTTCTGCCCATTTCTTGATTGGATTATCTCTTCTTTGGGTGTTGAGTTTGAGGAGTTCCTTATAGATTTTGGATACTAGCTCTTTATCTGATAGGTCATTTGCAAGTATCTTTTCCCATTCTGTTGATTGTCTTTTGGTTTTGTTGACTGTTTCTTTGGCTGTGCGAAAGCTTTTGATCTTGATGAAGTCCCAATAGTTCATTTTTTGCCCTTGCTTCCCTTGCCCTTGGCAATGCTTCTAGGACGAAGTTGCTACAGCTGAGGTGGAAGAGCTTGCTGCCTGTGTTCTTAAGGATTTTGATGGGTTCCTGTCTCACATTGAGGTCTTTGATGCATTTGGAGTCTATTTTTGTGTGTGATGTAAGGAAATGGTCCAGTTTCATTCTTCTGCATGTGGCTGTCCAATTTATCCAACATAATTTGTTGAAGAGACTGTCTTTTTTTCCATTGGCCATTCTTTCCTGCTTTGTCAAAGGTGAGTTGACCATAGAGTTGAGGGTCCATTTCTGGGCTCTCTATTCTTCTCCATTGATCTATGTGTCTGTTTCTGTGCCAGTATCATACTATCTTGATGATTACAGCTTTGTAATACAGCTTGAAGTCTGGAATTGTGAAAGCCAACTTTGGTTTTCTTTTCACCATTCCTCTGGCTATTCAGGTTCTTTTCTGGTTCCATATAAATTTTAGGATTATTCCATTTCTTTGAAAAATATTGATGGTATTTTGATAGGGATTGCATTAAATGTGTAGATAACTTTAGGTAGCATAGATATTTTCACAATATCTGTTCTTCCAATCTATGAACATGAAATGTTTTTCCATTTCTTTGTGTCTTCCTCAATTTCTTTCATGAGTGCTCTATAGTTTTCTGAGTACAGATTCTTTGCCTGTTTGGTTAGATTTACTCCTAGGTATCTTATGGTTTTGGATACAATTGTAAATGGGATTGACTTCTTAATTTCTCTTTCTTCTGTCTTGCTGTTGGTGCATAGAAATGCAACTGATTTTTGTGCATTGATTTTATATCCTGACACTTTACTGAATTCCTGCATGAGTTCAAGCAGTTTTGGAGTGGAGTCTTTTGGGTTTTCCACATAAAGTATCATATCATCTGCAAAGAGTGAGAGTTTCACTTCTTCTTTGCTGATTTGCATGCCTTTTTGTTGTTGTTGTTGTTGTCTGATTGCTGAGGCTAAGACTTCAAGTACTATGTTGAGTAGCACTGGTGATAGTGGACAGCCCTACTGTGTTCCTGATCTTAGGGAAAAAGCTTGCAGGTTTTCCTCATTGAGAATGATATTCGCTGTGGGTTTTTCATAATGGCTTTGATGATATTGAGGCATGTACCCTATATATCTACACTGTGAAATTTTGATCAAGAAAGGATGCTGTACTTTGTCAAATGCTTTTCCAGCATCTATTGAGAGGATCATATGGTTCTTGTTATTTCTTTTATTAATGTACAGTATCATTGATTGATTTTTGGATGTTGAACCAAATTTGCAGCCCAGGAACAAATCCCACTTGGTCGTGGTGGATAATCCTTTTAATGTACTATTGAATCCTATTGGCTAGTATTTTGGTGAGAAATTTTGCATCTGTGTTTATCAAGGGTATTTTTCTGTAAATCTCCTTTTTGTTGGGTCTTTGGTTTTGGGATTAGGGAATGCTGGCCTCATAAAAATGAGTTTGGAAGTTTTCCTTCCATTTCTATTTTTTGGAACAGTTTCAGGAGAATAGGTATTAATTCTTTAAATGTTTGGTAGAATTCTCCTGGGAAGCCATGTGGTCCTGTGCTCTTGTTTGTTGGGAGATTTTTGATGATTACTTCAATCTCCTTACTGGTTATGGGTCTGCTCAGGTTTTCCGTTTTTTCCTGGTTCAGTTTTGGTAGTTTATATGTCTCTAGGAATGCATCCATTTCTTCCAGATTATCAAATTTACTGGTGTATAGTTGCTCATAATATGTTCTTATAATTGTTTGTATTTCTTTGGTGTTGGTTGTGATCTCTCCTCTTTCATTCATGATTTTATTAATTTGGGTCCTTTCTCTTTTCTTCTTGGTAAGTCTGGCCATGGGTTTATCAATTTTGTTAATTCTTTCAAAGAGCCAGCTCCTAGTTTCATTGATTTGTTCTACTGTTCTTTTGGTGTCCATTTCATTGATTTCTTCTCTGATCTTTATTATCTAGGCTTTCTTTTTTGTTCTTTCTCCAGCTCCTTTAGGTGTAGGATTAGGCTGTATCCTTGAGACCTTTCTTATTTCTTGAGAAAGGCTTATATTGCTATATACTTTCCTCTCAGGACTGCCTTTGCTGTGTCCCAAAGATTTTGAACAGTTGTGTTTTCATTTTTATGAAATTTTTAAATTCTTCTTTAATTTCCTTGTTGACCAATTCATTATTTAGTAGGATACTCTTTAGATTCCATGTATTTGAGTTCTTTCCAACTTTCCTCTTGTGGTTAAGTTCTAGTTTTAAAGCACTGTGGTCTGAAAATAAGCAGGGAACAAATCCTAATATTTTGGATCTAGTTGAGACTGATTTGTGACCCAGGATGTGGTCTATTCTGCAGAATGTTCCATGCAGACTAGAGAAGAATATGTATTCTGTTGCTTTAGAATGGAATGTTCTGGACATATATGTGATGTCCATTTGGTCCAGTGTGTCATTTAAAGACTATTTCCTTGTTGATCTTTTGCTTAGATTATCTGTCCATTTCAGTGAGGGAGGTGTTAAAGTCCCCTACTATTATTGTATTTTTTTATTTAGTCACTAATTGGTTTATATAATTGGCTGTTCCCATGTTAGGAGCATAGATATTTAGATCTTCTTGTTGGACAGACCCTTTAAGTATGATATAGTGTCCTTCCTCATCTCTTATTATAGTCTTTGGCTTAAAACACAATTTTTATGATATAAGGATTGCCACCCAGCTTTCTTTTGATGTTCATTGGCATGGTAAATTGTTTTCCACCCCCTTACTTTAAATCCAGAGGTGTGTCTTTGGGTCTAAAATGAGTTTCTTGGAGATAGCATTCAGTGGGTCTTGTTTTTTTATTCATTCTGATATCCTGTGTCTTTTGATTGGGGCATTTAGCCCATTTACATTCAGAATAACTATTGAAAGATATTATTTTAGTGCCATTGTATTGCCTATAAGGTGACTGTTACTGTATATTGTCTCTGTTCCTTTCTGGTCTGTTACTTTTAGGCTCTCTCTTTGCTTAGAGGACCCCTATCAATATTTCCTGTAGGACTGGTTTGGTGTTTGCAAATTCTTTTAGTTTTTGTTTGTTTGTCCTGGAAGTTTTTATCTCTTCTTCTATTTTCAATGACAACCTAGAGGTATATAGCATTCTTGGCTGCGTATTTTTCTCATTTAGTCCTTTGGATATATAATGCCAGTCCTTTCTGGCCTGTCAGGTCTCTGTGGATAGGTCTGCTGCCAATCTAATATTTCTGACTTTGTATGTAACAGACTTCTTGTCCTGAGCTGCTTTCAGGATTTTCTTTTTGTCACTGAGACTTGTAAGTTTTACTATTAGATGATAGTAAAAATAGGTGTGGACCTATTGTTATTGATTTTGAGGGGGGTTCTCTGTGCCTCCTGGATTTTGATGTTTGTTCCTTTTACCAAATTAGGGAAATTCTCTGTTACAGTTTGCTCCAATATACCTTCTGCCCCCCTCCCCTCTTTCTTCTTCTGGTATCCCAATTATTCTAATATTGTTTCATCTTATAGTATCACTTTCCTCTCGAATTCTTCCCTCATGGTCCAGTAGTTGCTTGTCTCTCTTTTCTCAGCTTCTTTATTTTCCATTATTTGGTTTTCTAGATTACTAATTCTCTCTTCTGCCTCATTTATTCTAGCAGTAAGAGCCTCCATTTTTGATTGCACCTCTTTAATAGCTTTTTAAAAAAATTTCAACTTGGTTAGATTTTAGTTCTTTCATTTCTCTGGAAAGGGATTCTCTAATATCTTCCATGCTTTGTTGGAGCCCAGCTAGCACCTAGATAGCCCAGCTAGCAGCTAGATAATTGTCATTTTGAACTCTAGTTCTGACATATTATTAATGCCCCTATTGATTAGGTCCTTCACTGTCAGTACTGCCTCTTGTTCTTTTTTTTTTTTTTTTGAGGTGAGTTTTTCTGCCTTGTCATTTTATCCAGATAAGAATAGATGAATGAGAGAACAAAATACTAAAAGGGTAGTGACAATCCCAGAAAAATATACACTAACCAAATCAGAAGGGACCTGAAATTGGGGGGAGAAGAAAGAAAAAAAAAACTATATGTGTATCTATGTCTCTCTATATCTATCTGTCTCTCTCTATATATACAATTAGACTGGTGAATAGAACAGAGCCACACACTTGATTTTGGGTGTACTTTGGTCTGTTAGAAGAAACTGCCTCCCAAAATTTTAAAGAAAGAAAAACTTATATATGTACAAAAATAAGGGTATACACAATGGAGATATGGAATATGATTATAAATATGAAAATTAAAAAAGATTCTAAAAAAGGAATTGATACGATAAGTTGGCTGAAAAAAGAAAAAAGAAAAAAAAGGAGGAAAGAATGTGATGAGGCTGGAGACTAAAACAAAGGCTTGCACTAGATTTAGGGTGTACTTTGATCTATTAGAAGAAACTGTATCCCAAAATTTTAAAGAAAGAAAAATTTATATGTATACAAAAAATAAGCTTAGATGCAATGAAGGGATAGAATATGACTAAAACAATGGAAATTTAAAAAGATTTTTTAATAGAGGTATTGATAAAATAGTTAAAAAAAACGTTAAAATAGGAAAGAGAAAAAATTAAAAAGTGAGTACGAAAAAATAAAATTAAAAAAATTTAACCTTGAAATTATAAAGAGTCATGGGGGAAAAAGCAATGAATTCTATGTGCTGTATTCCTTTCTCTGATGTTCTGCAGTTCTCTTTGATTGGTGAACTTGGTCTTGGCTGGATGTTCTTGCTGACCTTCTGAGGTAGGGACCTGTTTTACAGATTCTCAAATGTCTTTGCCCGAGGTGCATCTGCCCTGCCCTTGCCAGGGGCCAGGCTAAGCAATCTGCTCAGGTTCACTCTTGGGAGCTTTTGTTTTCTGATCACTTTCCATAGAGGTCTGGAGTCTGGGAATGAAGATGGCTGCCTCCCAGTCTCTGGTGCAGATCAGCTGAGAGTTCAGGGCCCCACTCCTCGGTGTGGCCTCAGGGAAAAGCAATCACGTCTGTGTCCCTGGTCTCCGGCCACAGTCTGTGCTCACCCAGCCTGTGACAGAGCATTTCTATTTCTGGCACTTGCCCCATTTGGAGTCTCCAAACCCAGCAGATATGTGCAGCACACTCCCACACCACTCCTCCTGCTGGAGGAAGAGGGAGTCTCCCCGAATCTGCCACTTGTGGGGTCCTTACTTGAAAAGCAGTAGCCGGACTGCACCTTAGATAGCAGTTTAAGGTAAGCCCAAGCTGAGACCCCACTCCTTGGTTTGTCCTTGCAGCCATCCTTCCTGCTCTGATACCTGGGAGCTGTGCCATGCTCAGGCACCCCAGGTCCTTCTGTGACCCTGCTGATTAAGACCACACTGTCCCAGTGAGGGTTCTACTCCTCCACTTAGCCTGTGGGGCAAGATCCCTCAGTGGGGCAGACTTCTGAAAGTTCTGATTTTGTGCTCTGCTGCTCTAGAGTTGGCCAGGAGCTGGCCCTTTCCCCCATAGTCTATCTTCCCAAATGTCGTCTCTGATTCACTTCTCTGCCCATCCTACCTTCCAGAAAGTAGTCACTTTTCTGTTCCTAGAATTGTCACTCTTCTCTTTGATCTCCTATTGAGTCTATAGGTGTTCTGAATGTTTGATAATCATCTAGCTGAACTCCTGGGACCTAGGTTTCCTAGTTCTCTGCCATCTTGCTCCTTCCCCCCAGAATACAATTTTTTAAAATCCTAAAATTCATTAATTAACTGTTTAGTAGGAAAGGAAATCAAAGGGTATACAGATTTCTACTGATACTTTTTTTCTGAGGACATCTGCTGAAACCCCAGTGAATTTTAGTGTCAATTGCAATGGGAAAAAGGAGAAAAACTAGATTCCACTGAAAGTGAGAAGAATAAGAGATCCAAAATATGGCTGTTACCCCACAAGCCAGCAGAGGCTGAGTATGTAAGGGAAAACTAAAAATAAAGCTGCCAATCCCTCAAGTAGGGAAGAGCAAGGAAAATGGTCTGCTTTGAAATGTACTAGATGAAGAGAGAAAAACAGTGGATGGATTTTAATATTAGAATAGACATAGTGCATAAGAGAATTGATTAATTTTAACTTAGATCTGAAGAAAGTATCCAGAATGAAGCACAAAGAAATAAAGAGATGAAAAATGGTTAAGAAAGATTAGGAGACACAAGGACAGAGTGAAGTGGTCTAATATTTGGAGTTTCAGAAGAGGAGATGAGATATATGAGGGAGAGGAAATGTTTGAAGAGAGAGTGGTAAGTATTTTTCAGAACTTATGAAAAGCATCAATCTTCATATTTAGGATCTAATCCATCCCAATCATGGTGAAGGGAAAGAAATACAAAACTAGAAACATCACAGTCGAGCTTCAGAATCCCCAAAGAAAGACAGTATTTTAAAAGCATATAGAGAAAAAGAGACTATTTACAGAAGAATGACAATTGAATGGGACTGACTTCTGAACAGCAGGAATGAAAGTGGGTAGAGACAGTGGAATTTTGCAAATGTATAGAGAAAATAACTGTCAACCTAGGTTTCTGCAGCTCAAAATATACTAATCAAGGCGTAATAAAGACATTTCAAGGAAGAACAAAAACAGAGTTTGCTACCAACAGGCTCTTACTACAGAGAATTCTGAAAGGATATATTTGAACATCCTAAGGTGTTCCTAGTTGGAAGTTTCATAGATACTAGAAGGTGTGATTAGTGAAAAAGCTGTATATGTGTATATCTATAGCTATATATCTGAAACAAACATCAATTATATAAAACATTGATAGAGAAAAGCCAAGACAGAATTAAATAAACAGAACAACAAGAACATGCAAATTAGAAATGACTGAATCAAATGTAAACATCGCATTTCATGGAATGAGGATAAATGTATGATTAATTTTAGACTTTAATAACTTAAACAGGGTTGCTATAATCTATATGGGAATATGAAATAATAGAAATAGTGATTAGAAATTCTAAATTGCTAAGAGTCCATGGAATGAGAAAAAAATTCAATCCAAAAGAAGGCAAGAAAGGAGGAAAGAAACACAAAAAGTGAGACAGATAGAAAGTAAAAAATAAATTGGTAGAAGTAAACTGAATAAATATATTCGTCACTGCAAAAATATAAAATTGCAGCAGTGCCTGGGTGGCTCAGTTGGTTAAGCGACTGCCTTAGGCTCAGGTCATGATCCTGGAGACCTGGGATGGAGTCCCACATCGGGCTCCCTGCTCGGTGGGAAGCCTGTTTCTCCCTTTCTCACTCCCCCTGCTTGTGTTCCCTCTCTGGCTGTGTTTCTCTCTGTCAAATAAATAAAATCTTTAAAAAAAATTGCATATATTCCAGTTAAAAGACAATGATTGTCAGACTGGACTATGTTTTTATTTTTTAATATTTATTTATTTATTTAAAGATTTTATTAATTTATTTGACACAGAGAGAGAGATCACAAATAGGCAGAGAGGCAGGCAGAGAAAGAGGGGGAAGCAGGCTCCCTGCTGAGCAGAGAGCCCAATGTGGGGCTTGATACCAGGACCCTGAGATCACTACTTGAGCCAAAGGCAGAGCCTTAACCCTCTCAACTTTTTTTTTAAAAAAAGAGGCAAATTTAAAACATCAGGATACAGAAAAACTAAGAGTATAAAAAGTGATGTAGCAGGCAAAGGCTAGTCATAAGAAAACAAGCAATATTAATAACTTTAGACTTTAAGAACAAGAATGCTATGAGAAATGATGAAAGTTACTACAAATGAGAAAGTGTTGACATTATGAGAAAAATATAAAAATTCTAAACGTGTATTTGCCTAGCAACATACCTTCAGAATGCATAAAACCAAAATTAGCCACAAGAATAATATCAACAAATCCAATATCATACTAGGGAGATTTTAGTATAATTTTCTCCATAATTGATAGGTCGAGTAGACAAAAGTAATAATAATAATATGAGTGAATGGAAAAGTGTAAATAATATACATAATCTCACCATGTTTAATAAAGTGTGGAACAGAAAAATTGTTTCAGGGGGCGACTGGGTCTCTCAGTAGGTTAAGTGTCTGCCTTCAGCTCAGGTCATGATCCCAGAGTCCTGGGATTGAGCCCCACATCAGACTCCCTGCTTAGCACGGAGTGTGCTTTTCACTCTCCCGCTGCTGCTCCCCCCACTCATGCTCTCTCTCTCAAATAAATAAATAAATAAAATCTTAAAAAAATAAATGAGCAAGAATATGAATCCAATTCCATTTCTGTAACTGAGTATCTATATCTGTGTGTCTATCCATATCTAGATATATCTGAAAGGGACTGCCCAAGTTAAATTCTGGCTCGACACTCAATCTCTCATGCCTTAGTTCCCTCTTTTGTAATATGGAGATGATAATAATTATACTTATTACATCATGAACATGAAATGAACGAATACATTCAAAGTCCTTAGATCATGTATCAGGGTGTTAAGAAATGTTAGTAATTATTACTGCTTTGGCGAGAGAAAAGAACTTTTGATGTCCTACTTTTCTGTTTCACTTTAATTTACTCATGTTCATCCCTGCTTCCTTTTCTTCTCAGAGAATCAGGGAAGGATTCCTCTACCTCTTTAAGGCCTTCTCCTTCACTCAAACTCTGAATCCCTTCCTCATCTCCATAACTTCTGTGTCCTCGTTCCATAAACTGTCAGGCTCTCTCTTGCTTCTCTCATACCTTTGTATCAGTAAGGTTGGGCCAAGAAAACAGAATTCACTGTAAGTGTTTCAAGCACCGAGGGTTATATTATAGGGAATTAGAGTCTCACAAAACTATGGAGGTAGGTGAAGGTCAGGAAAGTCATTTATAGCTTTCAGGGAAACAGAATATTCATGTCCTTTTTTCCCCTATCAGAGGCAACTTCCCTCCTCTTTGATAAGTGAACTCTATTGAACTTTCAGGATTTGGCTTCTTAATCCCTATGTCTGGGAGGACTCCATAGTCTCCTAGGTGCTGGCAGAGGACACAACATCCTTGGGTCAGGGTGACAAGAAGACAGGTTACTCACAGTTGCAGTTGCCAGAGCAACAGCATTTTCTTGCTCTAGTTTCCTGAATTCAGTTTCCATAGAGTGAGGTACTAAGTGCCCAGTGATCTCTGCACATGTGTGGGTTGGATCACAGGGGAGGAACCCAGAGCTTAGAGAACATGAATCTTTTACAGTGGGTTACAGGCAAATCTACCCCAAATTTACCCCAAGGAGAGATATTATCTTTATTATACTAGACAGTAAAAAACAAACAAAAAATCTTCCCTTTTCTCTGGAGGGAATACTACATCTTACAAGGTTGTTTGCTTGGAAGTTAGTGCTCTTCTCACAAGATATGCAGAGATTTGAGAGACTCATGAAGAATTGTCTCATTCCACTTATTACAGCTAACTGTAATGGCTTGTCCATTTGACATTTTTTCTAACTTTACTGTAAGTTTCTTTTGGGTGGGATGTAGTCTCTTTCCATTCCTTTATCCCTAAGATGATGATTGGTGCATAGTAAATGTGAACTAAATGTTTGTGGAATGAATGGATGAATGAACAACCACTGTTTTAGTTATGACAGAAAGTTAGGATGGATGCTCCACGTCCTAAGTTAGAGCAGTACCTGGGAAGGAGTGCTGGGGGTTCTCCTACTGGGTCATGGATGCTCTGGGTCATGCTTTGACAGTTTTTTGGGAGTGCGATTACAGGTGTAGGAAATGAATGCAATTATGAGATATCTCAATATCCTCTGTCTCCTTTCCCCTCTTCTGGAGCATGCAAGCTGGATGTATGGAGTCTCAGAATTATTTCCCTGGTATTTACTTGAACATTAACTCTGTCTCTAGGCTGGTGACTGGCAGATATTTCTAGTACAAGAAGAACCTCTACATACCCATCAAAGAATTTTGATAAAACAATAATATCCATCAGAATAAATGTTCCATGAGCAGATTTTTGGAGATAATAATAGATGGTAGATAATTTTATTGATTGAATCAAAGAATTAAATTTATGGAGCACTCACTATACACCCAGGGATGGGGCTAAGCACTTAATGTACTTCATTAATCTGCTCAGGATCCTGTGAGGTAGGTACTAGAACAGCCCCATTTTGCTGACAAGGAAACTGAGGCTGAGAAGGTCAGACTTGTCCACTATGGTGCTTTAAGCAAGTGCCAGGCTGGAGTTCAGACCTGAGCTGTGACTCTATACAAAGCATTTCTCAGCCCATAAAATGTCAGTGATGGAGAGTTATCATTTATTGAGAAGGAAGGTGGCAGAATATTAACCTATGTTATGCATTTTCGGTGGATCCTTATGTGATTTAATGATTGGAAGATTTGTAGTTTGACAAGTATTGTGTGTTTGAACAAAATCAAATTGCTGATCCTTAACCTTTTTTGCCCTACAAAAATGTCAGCCTCATATAGGTCAACCTCAAACATGTGCCATAAACATGATCTCAGGAAATGCTCTCAAAAGGCAGCTTCAGAAACTTTAAATATCCTGAGTACAGTGTGTGCTTTGGGTCCCCAAACCGGGCTTGGCATCACAGTTTTACTATTTACGTAGTCCCTGAGGTCACCTAGGGGAACTTTTCATGGAAAATGGGGACCAAGGAGATACTGTGTCTTAACTGAGACCCATGCAACCAAAAGCACAGTGGAAAATAGCAGCAATTTAAACCACAGCAGGGGTTGAAGGCGCCAAACTAGCGATCATCCCATCTGCCGAGATGTCTTCAGGGGTATTATAAACATTAAGCTTTATATTGTCAGAATGAATTCCTGCCTGGAAATCTGAGGGGACAATTTTGCTGTTTCTAGCAAATCACCATAGTATTCAGTAAGTATAGTCATTACTGAGTTTGGGACATAACCAGCATTGTTGCTCTAAGTTAATATTCGAGGCTAAATATTCATTTATATCATTAGTGTTATGAAATACAGCCAGAAAATATTCAGTAGCTCAGTCTGTTGGCTGACTTTGTCTGAAAGGAATCACAGCCCGTCAAGGACTGAACGGAAGGCTGAACTTTTGTTTGATTGACATTGGCTCCAGTCATGCCAGCAGACACACAATTCCCCGTTGTCCCTGTGATCCGTGCTTCACCTTGCCTATGGGGCAAGAGTGGTTAGATGTGACCTCCTTGAAGACTCAGCGAGGCGTCTCACCCCCTTGTTAGATGAGGCTGGCAAGCCTAGACGGAACGGTACTGCGGCCGTCCTCATTACTCTGCATTCTGTCACATAGTTAGCAGGTCACACATACCAATGATGAGTTAATAAGCATATCATTCCAATAGCAGATGACAATGTTTGATTTTGCCATGGAGGTCGTAGATCTGAAAGTCAAGAGGTTTACGTTTTGTTGTCTCAGGATGTCGCAGAGAATTCAACAAATAAAATTGAGCAAGTTTCCTCTCTTATTTAGTTTTCTTTCATTCGGAACATCATTTGTGGTTAAGTACTGCCGAGACTTTTCTTTTGATGGACAAAATACAATTTTATAAGTTTATTGTGTCAAGTATTTTAAATGCAGAGTGCAGAAAAGAAAGTCACATCCTCAACATTCAGTGACAACTATGATTTGCATTTGTATACATATTTCTAATCCAGGCACATAAATGAGTCCCTTGATAAAATAAATTCATCTTAGGACACATACCTTGGTATCAGGCTTTTTTCCTGCTTTATATGTTGTAAACATCACCTCATCTTGATGATTATTCTTCCCTTCCCTGTTTTTTTGTGGCTGTTGGGTATCCCATGATGCATATGGCTGTGTACATTGATGAGACTTTTCATACATAGGATATAGAGGAAAAGCATTGGGGTTGGAATATAGAGCTCTAAACCTTAGCTCTTTGAGGGTCTCAGTTTCCTCAACTATAAAATGGGAATCCTAACATTGGCTGGGCTGTCCTGTTGGCATGAAAGTTAAGGGAGTTTCTGTGAAGCATGAAATGGGGTATGCTAGTAAGGGATTTTTGTTTTGTTTTTGTAGTTATTTTTTTAAAGATTTTCTTTATTCATTTGACACACACACACACAGAGAATGAGCACACAAGCAGGGGGAGCAACAGGAGGAGAGGGAGAAGCAGGCTCCCCACTGAGCAGGGATCCTGACCCTGGGCTTGATCCCAGGACCCCAGAATCATGACCTGAACCAAAGGCCAGACACTTATCTGACTGAGCCACCCAGGCACCCCAAGGGATTCTTGTTTAAATGTGTCTTCATGGGCATATGGGCAGGCCACAACACCAGAATCAACCTTAATCATTTGGTCTTAAAAATAGAAAAATAAGCCAACCAAATATCACCACCCAAATTATGTCAAAACTTTAACCCCCTCATGTCTCATTATGCAGTTTTAAAGTTTTGGTTAAAATAAACTTTTTAAAGAATGAGGATGCCCTTTTAGGAATCTGTTGTCCCTTCAACAAAGAACTCACTCGGAGTGACTAACTCAAGCTCCTGTGTGCAGATTCAATGAGGGCTTTCATCTTCAAACTATGTACTGATGGGCTTTGCTATTCAGTGCGAGTTCAGGAAAGTCTTCGAGGTTCCAGGAACTAATACGTTTTGATGAATGCTAGCTTTTAAGAGTTCCCAGATTTAGATTCTCTTACCAAAATGTAGTGAGGAGGACTTGCTTTTCATACTACCAAAATAATGACCTGGGAGAAAACTCAGGACTCTCTGCATTTCCAGTTCCGAAAGCCGCCCTTTTCTTTCTTCAGACAATAGAAAACCCAATTTAGACAAGATGCTCCCTGGGGTAAGCAGCCCTAGACAGAGTCCTTACTGGTACAGATCTCCCAGAGGGTTATCTCACATGGATTACCTGACAAGAGAGTAGGGTAGGGCTGGCAAGAAACGGTTCTCTCCTTCTTACAATGTGCAAAATTTTAGGTCTTGCATTGATCACAACCCAGGGTGAGGTAGGGCTTACTAAAAAAGAAAAAAAAGAGGTAAAAGAAAAAGGGAAAGAAAGTCCCCCAATTTAAGCTCTTTACATTGTTGCCCAGACTAAAAGCTAAAAACATTTCTAATGTCAGCAAGAAACTCTCCAGGAGGGAAGAGACACACATTAATTGTTGTTGCAGAGAAAGATGATTTTAGGAATAGGTTACAAATCCTTCAACTTGGAGGAGATGAACTTGCTGGATTCGGCTTCCTCATTGTTCCAGTGATTCCCCCCTCCCTTTTTCTTTTTGAAGTAAGTCCCCTGGAATTGTCAGGCAATGTGGGAAAATATTGTGACAAACATGGCTGTTTACGTTTGTGGTGGGGGCGGCTGTTTTGTGTGCAGCTAGCTGCCTCTGCCCCTCCTTTTCATGGTTGGTGGTTCCCGACAGCTCAGATTCCTCCGCTGACATCTGTTATAATGAGAGCTCTGACGGGAATAGATTTGCAAAATGATGGGCTCACAATGGGACTGGAGCTGTTCCCCAAACTTTCCTTGAGATAAGCAGATGGGATCTGAAAATAGAGCATTTGAACCGATTAGGTCGAGGTGAACGCATTTATTCAGCGCATACTGAAGCGCTATTCTCCTACCCCCACCCTACCCCAACTTCTCTCCCTACCCCCTTCACCCCTAGCCTCCCCCAGTTGAGAAACAAGAGGGTTTCCGATGGTTTCCTTTTTTTATTTGACTCCTGAACACTTGCCTGGAGACAGGCCCCTTCCAGTTCCTACAGCAGAAGCATGCTGGGTACTTACCTTGTGCCAACCGTCTGAACAACAGAGAAAAACCACCCCTCATGCCTCATAAAGAGAAGCTGGGGCAACACATGGGGCTTTCCCACTCGTCACAAATGATGGCTGTTTGTGCTAGTTAACCTCTTCCAAGCCCGGGTCAGCTCCTGCTGGGAGGCAGGGGCAAGCTGGAGAGAGTGAAAGCCTGGCAGACCCCAGAGTCTCCAGCACGCCTGGGCCCCCCAACACACGCCACTGCCTTTCCAGAATACCAAACGAGCCCGCCGCCCACTCTTCATAAGTCAGCCCGGCCCCATGTGCTGGTGACAGTTCGGATTCCAGAGGAGGACGACCTCCAGCAAAACTCTGCACACACTTCCTGATGCCTTTGATCTCCTGGCACTGTCACCTTCTCTTCTCAGAGGAATCTCTGTGAAAGGGTTTAGGTGAAATGTTCCCATCCCAGTCTTTGTTATTTCCGGCATCTCAACAAGCGCTGCTAGTATAAAGAGAAGACGTCCTTGTACTTCTTAAACCTAAAGTCAAGTCAGTAACGTGCTTTTAATAACTTCTGCCCCAAAGCATATTGATTGTAGCCAAACTATGACAGGATGACTGTAAGGTGATTGGTCCTAAGATGTGTTCTCTGGGTCTCTGGGGAGAATTTTGACAGTGTCAGAGGCATAATGCTATCTAATGAAGTAGGAGAGAGGAAGGTGACCACACAGGGAAATTTGGGAGCGAGCTTTTCAGGGGGCAGTGAAAGTAGAAGATTGGTCTTATTGCCCCATTGGCATGCAACACGTCAAAAGAGAAATCAGATTTCTGTCAATTACAGGCTTTAATGATAGGTGGGAATGCATCTATTAGAGCCTCCAGCATTCTGAAGAACAGAACTCATAACCTCTAGCTCTTCAGAGAAATCCAGCAGTCTGTAGAGCTCCAGGTCTCAAATCCCCCCATCCCTGACTATCTCCTGCTGCCAGCCCAGTCCTGTGGATTTTTGTGCTAACTCAGCACAAGACTCAATGCAGTCATATTGTTCTGACTGGGGTGTTTACCTGGCAGCGAATACGCCGAGGATGGAGAATGAGCTGAGACCCAGCTGAAACAGTCCATTAACCGTGACAGCAGTTGGTGGTGAGGGGCTCTGACCTGAGTCACCACAGCACTTTTATGGATCAATCAAATAACATTTCAGGGGTTCCATCCTGAAGGAATCTGCCTTGGAGTTACATCCCTGTTTCTCCAGCAGAAATCGCAATAGATCCACTAGAGTTTAATATGTGAGGCTGTTAATAGTGCTAAAGAGAAGAGTAAATTAATAAACAGAGAGGTGGGGATCTTGAGCTACTTGTATTGGGATTATTTGAGACGAGCTCCATGTAGGGAGCAGGGATCACCTCTGTTTTGAGGTTGTGTCCCTCAGGGAAGCTTTCAGGTACTTGGAGGAGAGCCATTTATTGGTTTTCATAATATCATGGGGCAAAATATTAAATTCAGTTGGAATTGGTGATTTTGTTAAGGGTATAAGCTCATAGTCCTTTGAAAACTTTACTTGGTAGAAAGAATATTGAGGTTTGGGTCCAGAAAATTTGAACTTTAGCTTTACCCCTTACTGGCCATGACTTTGAATACACTTCTTAATTTCTCTGAGTCTTTGTGCTGCAGAATGAATATTGTGTCCCTCTAAAATTCATATACTGAAGACCTAACCTCTGATGTAATAATATTTAAAGATTTTATTTATTTGACAGAGAGAAACACAGCCAGAGAGGGAACACAAGCAGGGGGAGTGAGAGAGGGAGAAGCAGGCTTCCTGAAGCCTGATGTGGGGCTCGATCCCAGGTCTCCAGGATCATGACCTGAGCCGAAGGCAGTCACTTAACTAACTGAGCCACCCAGGCGCCCCACGATGTAATAATATTTAAAGGCGAGGTGTTTAGGAGGTGATTAGGTCATGACGGTGAAGCCCTCCTCAATGGGATTTGTATCCTTAAAAAAAGAGACATGAGAGAGATGATCGCACTCTTCACCGGTGAAGATACAGCAAGGAGGTGGTTATTGTGAGCCAGAGTAGCTTAAATATGCTTTAAAAAATCCCAAGTATGTTTTATTCTGACCAAGGAGTGTGTTATTTCTTCTCAAAAGTAGTATCATAATTTTGTTGTAAGATTATTATTATGGTGTCTCTGTCATTTTTTGTTGAGGACCAAAAGGTATAAAATTGGAATTCTGCACCATTGCAAGACTCAGCATACCACAGTGATTGGTTTCTTGAAACCAGCACCGTTGGTTAGGAGAGTCATTTCAGGAGAGACTGCTGCCACAGCCCCAGCTCTGCCTCTTACTGGCTGTGGCATACAGAGAATTCTGTAACTACTTTCATTGTCCTCATTCAGTAACCATACGGTGACCCAAGTGGTAACCGTAATCACGCTTACCTGTTGGGGTTATTGTGAAGACAAACTGAATTAATACATACAAAGTGCATAGGCCAATATCACCCCCCCCCCCAGCATCACCGTCATACTGTGATGGACAGCTCGATAGCCAAGTCCCAGGGTGCATTAAGATTTTCTAGAGGAGCTCAGCAGTTGGCTCAAAGAGCATTTGCCACACTCCTTCTTTAAGATGCAGGACCTCCATGTAATAGATCTCATAGTTCGTTTAACAGCTGGGCCAGATGTGTTTTGTGACCAGCATCCCTTGGGCTCAGGAAAGGCAATCCTGATCAAAATCCAGATGTGGGTGTTGTGGATGCTGAGCTTCCGTTGTCATTGTAGCATCATGGGGGTCCCTGGCAGTATTTCCTGGAGGTGTCCTGTGGCTGCGTTGGTACTTACACTTGCCCACAGGTCATCTGTGGGTGCATCTGGGAACAGGATTTCTGAGGAGGCATTGGTCAGGAGACACCCTGTCAGGGAACGACTCACGCTACTGTGACAGATAACATGTATTTAGCGAATCACACATTTCCAATAAATCAAAGTTGATTAGGCCCAGCCTCACTGTGTCACTGGGCTGACAGTCATTCTGATAATGGCAGGGTTGATGGCTTCCTGGCTTGGCTGGGTTTGTTCACGGGTGTCATTCTAAAGGGGGGACTTGCCCACAGTTTGCTGTGGCTTGGTGTGATTGGGGGAGGATGCGTGTGGAGGCCAGGAAAGCACAGCTCCCCAATTTTGGAACAAAAAGAGCACATTAAACATGACCACACATGTCTCTCTTGCCCCCACTCTGTGTCTCAAGGAAGCATGGCTGGACATAATGGGGCCCTGTTCTTGCCAACGTTTTGATTCCTTTTTATAGACCCAACCTCTCTTCCCTAGCAAAAGGACAGGATTGGGCTGGCAGAAGAGATGCGAGTCACTGGGCTTGTCTCCTCTTCCACCTTTCTTTGTAGGTGAGTTAAAGGCCAGAGAACAAAAAGGTGATAAAGGAACAAGAAATCCTTGAAAAAGGATAGGCAGCATGGGTCTTAGGAACTATAAAAAGAAGCTAAAAGACAAGGTCAGGTTCTGTTATTCTAGACCTGCTTAAGCTGAGAAGAAAGACAAAGTAATTGAATTAAATTGAAAGAAGAAAGATGTTTTGAGGAGCAGGGCTTGGATAACAGCTGTATTTTCCCAGAGTTTATAGCACAAGCTGTGTCCCCAGAGGTGCCTATCCAGCGAGTAAATGAATGAATGAATGATAGTGGTAATACGGTCTCATAGGCCTGGAGTTTGCTCTTCAGTTCATCATTTAATATCCCCGTGGCCTCAGGAAAGTCCCTTACACATTCTGAATCTGTTTTCATACCTTTAAAATAAGACATAATATTTTTTTTTCGCAGGATTGTGGAGAAGGTTAAGATAATACATGCAGGTGCTCAGTGCATAGAGGTTATTATTAAAGAATTATTGTTTTCCATTAATATCACTTAAAACAGGAATCGTCAGACTTTTGGAGTAAGGGTGCCCCTCTGTAATTTGAAAGTAGTTTGCAGATGCCCTCCCCCATGTTAAGATATGCACCACTGATAGAGAGTATACGTCCTGGCTGAAATCAGTAACACGTTAGTAATTAATTAATGAGTTTAGAGAGGAAGGGAGAGGAGCAGAGGGGAAGGGAGAGTGAGAATCTTAAGCAGGCTCCACCCCCGGTGCAGAGCCCGGTGTGGGGCTTGATCTCACAACCTCGAGATCACGATCTGAATTGAAATCAGAAGTCGGGCACTTAACTGAGCCACCCAGGAGCCCCTCAGTAACATTTTTAGATGAATTTATCCCTGATTAATCATAACTCATCTACAAGCATAACAGTCAGATGAAAATGTTAAGCCATTTATTCTCTCTGCATACGAGACATGGTGCTCATATAAATTATCATAGGTTCTTGCAACAGCCCCACTGACTTCCAGTAGCCAAGGAGCAACCAGTGGAAAGACCAAACTCTAACTATGGGTGGGCCATCTTTAGAAGACAGGATTGACTTATCTTAGTATTGACAGTAAGTCACTTTGGATGGTGGAGATGGCCTTGCCACACAAAGATGGTCCCTCAGACTCACATCTTTCAAAGCTGGGATTATTTTCCTCCCTGAAAGTGATAGTTTTGTGTTCTTCTAGCAACAGGAGCTTGCTAGATACCATCTCTTTTCATAACAGTGACTGGCTTCTAAGATGACTTGTGGAGGACAGAAGAGTAGTCTTTGTGGATGTTCTGTTTTTTTTCTGCATGCTTTGTAATCAAAGCCACTGTGAACTTGTATCTGAGCAGAGCCTGTGATGAGGACTTGTTTGCAGGCAGTTTATTTTGGGAAGTGATTTCAAGATTTGTATGGGGTGCTTGCTAGACGGAGTGTGACAGGGAAGGCTGGAAAGCCCGTTGAATGGTGTATTATTAGCTGATTACTGATGAGGGCAACTGAACGCAATGCCATCGAGGACCTTTTAAGAGCTGTGTAGAATGTACCTGAGACAAGTAAGAGTAGTGCATTTTTCCCCACCAGCTCCCATATTGTGATGGTCAAGGGTTACCCGATAGGATGTTAACTCTCTTTTCTGCCTAGGTCTCCACATGTATCAGGATGGCTGGATGGGGTATGGCTGAGGTACAAGTGCCCAGTAATTCCTGGACACAGCTGGTGCCCCAGCAAGGGCTGAGTCAGAAAAATGAGCCAAGGAAATGGGAAGAGGGACAGAGGAGGTGCGCAGGCAGTGAGACAAAGCACAAGGAAGGAGTGAGTAATTTCTTCTGTAGTCCTGGGGAAGGTTTTACAGAGAAGGTACTAAATAATTAAGCTGAGGTCTTGAAGGATAAGAGGAACCCACCAGGTAGTGACAGGGATGAAGGGCATTCATGCAAGACAGAGAGGGACAAAAGAGCATGTGAGGTGTGGGCTTGTCCTTGAAGTCTTCATATTACTACTCTTTCCCTCAAGGCTTCCTGGCTCAGTCCACTATTTCACTTAGGTTTTTTATTTGTTTTGCTTTGATCATAAAAAATAGAATTATTCTGGGGGATGTTTATTGTAAGGTGATACTAGAAATCAGGGATTACATGAGAACCTGGGTGGCTCAGTAGTGGCTCAGTCAGTTATAATTTTGGCTCAGGTCATGATCCCAGCGTTCTGGGATCAGGCTGTGCTTTGGGCTCCTCACTGATCCAGGAGTCTACTTCTCTCCTTCTTCCTCGGCCTCTCTCTCTGCTTATGTGCTCTCTTCTCTCTCTCAAAGAAATAAATGAAATCTTAAAAAAAAAAAAAAGGAAAGAAAGAAATAAAGAAGAGAAAAGAAATCAGGGATTACACACAGGAGGGGTTTTCGTTGACCAGAAATGAATTCAACCCTCTGTGCCTGAGATCTATGTGTGTCCCCTGCATTCCCTCCTGCCCCCTTTACCTGGGACTGCTTGTGTCCAGGAGTTGTGGGTAGTTTGTGTCCCTTTCTAAGGTGATGCTGGCAGGGCACATCAGGGTTTTCCAGTCTTCTGTGATCCCTATCTTAGGACCCTATAATATGGATTAGTTATATTTTCAGCTCACCCTCTACATTGGTTAAACGGAGCTTGTCAGTTGTCACTTTGAGGAGTATCTGGGCCACTTCAGCAGCTGCCTCACCCCTTCTTACTTCCAGGCAGTAGTCTGTGGTTTCTGTTTCCTGCACCACCAGATGGGCAGTGTCCTCTGCCTTTTCCACTCCTCTTCCCGTACAACGGCTCTTCGAATGGAATCTCATAACTACCACTTCTGTCTCAATGTGGGTTCCTCAAATCCAGGGTTTTGTCAAACTCATTTCTCAAGTCATATGTGAGCAGATGTGTGTGTGTTGGATGTGTGTGTGTGTGTGTGTGTGTGTGTGTGTGTGAGAGAGAGAGAGAGAGAGAGAGAGTGTGTGTGTGTGTGTGTGTGTGTGTATGTATAGCAGGGGTAGGTTGAAGGGTGGGAAGGTTTCTTGGGATGTTGGAAATCACACAGCTAGGTAGCTGCTTATTCCATTAAAGCATAAGGCTTGTGCATGTGTGAACCTTATATTTATTGTGTGTTTATTCCAGTCCAGGCTTGTGCCCATTTCCAAAAATGTCATCACATCAACTCTATGAGAAACTCATCATTCCCATTTTGTGGAGGAGGAAGCAGATTCATAGGGCTGAGTAATTTGCCTAACATAACATAATTTCCAAGTGGCTGAACTAGGCTCCCTTCCAAGCGTTAAAAACATAAGTGTTGGGTAAAACAAAGCACAACTGTTGCAATAAATTAAATTGCTATCTGCTGATGTTACTAAGTAACTAGTACTTTGATATTTGGGGAACAGTGGTGAGGGGTTGACTTTAAATAATAAACTTCAAAATAAATAATGTTAATAAACAACTTTATATAAATGTTTAAACCAGTCAAAGAAGATTCTATTGTTTGCCACCAAGAACTCATTCAGCATTAGACTGTGGCAAGTCTATGAGCCAGTTTATGGCTTGGGATTTCAAGTAATATCTGTGTATGTTCCCCTGATTCATAATTTCTTTAACCCTTATATTATGACAGAAGTGCTTTAATTTCTGCTGCGTCTTCAATGACATTAAAGTATTTCTACTGCCCTTTGAATATTGTTCACACATTTTTTTTGCCTTCTGATTTATGATGATAAATAAGAAAAAAAACTAAAGGAAAAACATGGAGATATTATCCACAAATGTCATTAATTTACGTGCCCTTTCAGAAGAAATTATTTAAAAATTATTTGCAATGAATTTTCTTTCAAATCTTAAAAAATGTCATTTTATGGCTCTTTATTCTTTCTTCTAAGCAGGGCCTTTGCTAAAGGCTGTCTTTATTTTTTTATTTTTATTTTATTTTTTTTTTAAGATTTATTTATTTATTTGACAGAGAGGAACACAGCCAGAGAGGAAACACAAGCAGGGGGAGTGAGAGAGGGAGAAGCAGGCCTCCCACCGAGCAGGGAGCCCGATGCGGGACTCGATCCGGGGTCTCCAGGATCATGACCTGAGCTGAAGGCAGTCGCCCAACTAACTGAGCCACCCAGGCGCCCCTAAAGGCTGTCTTTAAATGCTAAATGCTGGAAATGGGAGGTTGATAATAGAGAAATATAAGAAACATATAGTTCAGTTTGAGAGAATTTATATTCCTATTAAAAAATCACTAATTCAAGGCTCGGGGTAATATATTTCCCACAGACCAACCTCTCTTGTGCTACCAGGCTGTCTTGCCTTTTTTTTTTTTTAAAGGATTTTACTTATTTGAGAGAGAGAGAGAGAATGAGCAGGTGGAGGGTCAGAGGAAGAGGGAGAAGCAGACTCCCAGCTGAGCAGGGAGCCCCACATATGGCTCAATCCCAGGACCCTGAGGTCATGACCTGAGCCGAACTCGGACATTTAACCGACTTAGCTACCCAAGAGCTCCCCTATAGGTACCTTTTAATCAGAAAAAAATCAGAAAAAGAAGTTTAGTTCATCTGACTCTTCAACCAATCACTTGAAATGTTCTATTTAATTTGTGGGTTCTCTACCAGGTGGATCATGTCACTCTTGAACTTCAAGCAGGATGACTGCATTTGATGTTTGACATTGACAAAGGCATCCTTCAAGGCCTCCTCCCACCCTGCCCTTGCTGCTGTAGTCCTGACTACTTCTGCCAAAGTCTCATGGGTGAGCCTTCTGGGCTGCAGCCTGCAAGCTTCTCAATCTATAGCTTTGTTAGTGTGGGGAGGTTGACTTGCAGTGAAGGCAGGACAATGTGGACATGGAACTCCATGGTTAATTAATTCTACTGGCAGAAGAAGCTACTTGCCTGTCTCACCCAGAAAGCTCTTAAGCAGACAGCCTTGGATGTATGTATAATAACAAAAGAGACAAATGTATCGGACCTGTCTAACTGTGTCACTAGACTGGTTTGCCCCAGCTTCTTCCTTCTCTGATCCTGTTATCACTGGGCAGGAAGAGACTGAAGGGCAACCTCATCTGATTGCTGCCCTGGTCTTCTGTGGTGGCTCTCTGCTTAGCCCTGTGCTGCTGGGTTCTCTTAGAAAGGGATGTTGCGACATGGCACACGTCTATGATCAGAGCTAGGTGAGAACCTGTGCTTCTGATGAAATCCGGGTAGATACAAGTTGGTGTTTAACTGGTAAGTAGAATACTCACGGCTTTTGTCATCCGTTTACCCTCCTATAGCACAGCCCTGTTAATCTCCAGCCATTTAAGCCTACCTATTTATCAAAATGCTACTTGAAGTTGAACATCTATTAAGTTGTCTATTTGACTTCCCATTGGGCTTACCTCCTAAATTCTTTGTCTATGAAATTTTTGTGTTAGTCCTTTTTTGAGAAAATACCAATTTCCATCTTTTTCACTTCTGGTTCATTTTTAAATATCAAGATAAAAACATCAAATGCTAGTGGCTTCTTTGAAGGATTGTCTGTCCACAGGTTGGTTACATTATGTTCCTTAGTTATCATAATAAGATTTTAAATTACTCATCAGCTTAGGAATTTCTTATGCTTGCAGGTCCTCTATTTGTAGCTGTATTTTTTTTAAAGTTTTCTCAACTGCTTTAAGAACAAGTTTCTGAAGACTAATTATCTTTATAACAAAGCAAAAAATTTAATCTGACATACATACCTATTCTCATGCATCTTTCTTACCCATGGTACTCTCCAGAGCACAAATGAAAATATTATTCAGTCTTCCTCTCAGTGGAATTGTTGATGAGTTAAAAATCCAGAAAGCATTCCTACTGCCCCTGTAAACTGGAAATTAATAGCACTTCTTTCTTTTTAAAAACTAGATTATCATTCCATTTTGCATAAAACGTTATGTATGATAGCTTGCTTTCCTGTTCCAAGGAAACATTTCTTTCTGTTAAACATGGTTTGCATCTACAACTTAGCATATCATTAGAAAGCAGGCAGTTTGAAAACATAATATTTGTATTTCACACTTTTTTTTTTTTTTGAAACACCCCTTCTGTAGCAGTTAAAGGCCTTGATTTGCACTTCACTGATGAGGGACCAGCGCAATGAGGGATTTAGCTTTTCAAGCTCAGATTCAACTCCAATGTGCTGGAATGGAATACAAAGTACAGCTCTGCATTCATTATCACTTAATTATACAACTAGTTGGGTTTTCAAAGGCATTTTCCTCCCCAAAGTGAAATCTGTGCCAGGTACTTTTGTTTTCCTGGAATGACATTTTATATTAAAAAAAATTATTAAGTCTTCTTCCTGTTACAAACTGAGGAATATGCTTATGCCCCTTCATTTCTAATGATTTACTGGAGAGCACAGTCCACTCTTTATTATTTTCTTTTTCAATAAGCTGTTCTTAAATGGAAAACAGCATTGATAGCTTTTGTCTTCCAGATGATTAGCCAAAGGAGAAAATAATCCAACTCAGTCTGTGCTTCTCTGATTTCATATTTAGTGTAAGTTTAAGAGTCACTAACACAAAAACTGAGAACAGTGAAGCTTTACACTCTGTAGATTTAGGGTTTCTCCACCTCAGCACTATTGATATGTGAGGCTAGAAGCCTCGGATCATTGTTTTGTGGGGCTGTGTTGAGCATTGTGGAAGTTTAGCTGCCTCCTTGGCCTCCACCCGCAAGGCGCCGGGAGCACACTCCCCCCCCACCCCCAAACCATTTGTGACAACCATCAGGGTCTCCAGACATTGCCA
>PITA01005426.1:93324-111240 GCA_004023965.1 Spilogale gracilis
ATTTTCCACACAGCAGCTAGAGCCATTCTGAAAATGACAGGAGATCACAGCTCTTTTCTTTGCAAAACCCTCCAATGGCTCTCAGCTCGCTCAGAGCCAAAGGAAAGTCCTTACAATGTCTAGGGGGTCCTACGGGATCTGGCTTCCCTTCTAACTCTGACTTTAGCTCCTGTGCATCCTTTCTAGCTCTTCCATGGCTCTGCCCTGAGCCTTCCCATCTTGGGCCTTTTGTTTTCTCCCTCAGAGAGGGAGCTCTGTCCTCTCCCGCAGAGAACTTCATGGCTCTCTCACGCTTCTGCTTTCTGCTGGGATGAGGGACCTCTCCTTCCTGGCCCATCCCCTACTCCCTATCC
Organism: Spilogale gracilis; assembly: GCA_004023965.1. NCBI lineage: Eukaryota > Metazoa > Chordata > Mammalia > Carnivora > Mephitidae > Spilogale > Spilogale gracilis. The sequence continues at coordinate 93,678 of PITA01005426.1, forward strand.
TCCTCATCCTGCTTTATTTTTCTTTGAAACATAGGTCACCACTTGAAGAGACTGTCCAACATATTTAAAGTTCACACATAAAAAACAAAACAAAAAAACACAATAAAATGACACTGTTCTAGTGAGAAAACAAAACAAAAATCCCCCCCCAACATAGGCCACCATGTGATTTAGCACTTCCTTTCTTTTATATATTTATTTTTTATTTTATTTATTTATTTGACAGAGAGAGAGAGATCACAAGTAGGCAGAGAGGCAGGTGGAGAGAGAGGGGGAAGCAGGCTCCCTGCTGAGCAGAGAGCCTGATGCAGGCCTCTATTCCAGGACCCTGAGATCATGACCTGAGCCGAAGGCAGAGGCTCAACCCACTGAGCCACCCAGGTGCCCGCACTTTCTTTTTTTAAATTTTTTTAAATTTAATTTTATTTTTTTATTGTTACTTAAACTTTTTTTCCAGTGTTCCAAGATTCATTCCCCATTCCCCACACCCAGTGCTCCATGCAATAGGTGCCCCCAGTACCCACCACCAGGGTCTCCCATCCCTCCACCCCCATCCCTCCAAGTCCCTCAGTTTGTTTCTGTGTCCAAAGTCTCTGTTGTTTTGTTTTTCTCCCTGGATTACCCTACTTCCCATAGCAACATGGACTGGACTGGAAGAGATTATGCTGAGTGAACTAAGCCAAGTAGAGAAAGTCAAGTACTGCACTTTCTTTTATACTTTCTGTTTTTGTTTTTTTTTCACAGGGGCTGACCCTGCCTTTTGCTCAGGGCTATGTCTTGGTGCCCCGCTCACTGACTTGTCTAGCTTATATCTGGTTCTCAGAAAGTATTTGGTAAAGGATCAGATACTCTTTCTGTTAATAAATTGAGTTCAAATACCTGGTTCTGTCTTCATTTTCTTCCCAAATTAAAGTCCTCGCAATCTCAATGGTGACTCTAATCCATACTCAAAGAAAGAGCCCATTTCCTAATCACAGTGAAATCTTGTTGTTGTTGTTGTTATTTTACTGAGGGGAAGACTGATCATAGAGCTTGCTTTACTAATTAGGACTTTTTCAGTTGCAAAGGACAGAAAACCCAGTTTAAGCAAAGAGGGGAAGGTATTTGCTCATGAAACTGAAAATTCAGGGACCAATATGGCTTTAGGTATGGGTGGTTCAGTTGTGAAGTCATGTCCTCAGGAAACTCTCTTTCTTGGCTCTGCCTCCCTTCCTGAGGCTTCATACTCTTTTCATTCAATGGCAAGAAATGGCCAAATGGAGCTGCAGGTTTCCTTTCAATCGGTTTAACAGCTCCCATGGAGAGCGAGTTCCATTTTCCTTAAGCTTCATGGAGACATTCTAGCTTGATCTGGCTGGGGCCACAGGGTCTTCTCTGAACCAGTTATTGTGCTGGAGCTGGGGGCACATGCCCCATGGGACACAGGAACAGAGAGCTGAGGATGAGCATTTCCCCAAAGCAGTATCAGCAAACTCTCACCTGAGGAAACAGGAATGATTGGTGGGCGGACAGAAGAGCAGATGTCTACTGAACTAAGACCAGCTTCATCTCTGCCCTCAGATACAACCATTCTACAGATTCCCAGAGCCTCCAGGGAGGGCAGACCCACTGGGCTGTTTGCTCCACATTCCATAAAAGAAACCAAACTATCACTGAAAATGCAATGAGAGGGAGAAAACGGAATATATATCAGTACTTGTCACGATAGTGATAAAAGGAAAATACGGCTAACCCACTTGGGAAGGGGTCAAGGCTCCTCAGAAGCAAGCTCAAGTATGAATACTCTGATTTCCCAAATTGCTGTTTAAAGAGACTGGGTCAGGGTACCTTTAGGACTTCTGTTTTGCAAAGTAGATAAAGGCACATTTGAAGCAAGAACTTGACTTTTCCAATACATAAAAGTGAAGCCAGGGCTGTCCCTTAAGAAAAAAGGGTCTATGTTTAAAAAAGGATATTTATATATTTAAAGACAATATAAATGCACATCAGTGTGAAAATATTAAATATTTAAGGAATTATAGTTTGAAAAGTCATGAAAGCATCAGAGATTAGGGAGTTTTACATTCCTGGTCAACTTGGAGGCCAAAGAACATGTCTCCCTGGCTCTGCCTTTAGGTGCACTAACTTTTGAAGATAAAGTAACTCATCAGTGGTTCTTTTGAGTAATCAAATGCATTTATCTGTGCCTCTAGAGAACATGTGGGTTGAAGTAGAAGAAAGAAAGGAAAGGGGAGTGGAGTAATGGAGTAAGCCAGCCTGGAAAACTTTGTACCCCCAATTGAGGGTTAAAGGGTATTTTTATAGTGTGGCCATCTTTGTTACATCTCTGTTCTATACATACATGTGTAAAATATATATATACCCACACATATAATATTTATACATGTACCATAAAATTTCATCATATATTTTAAACATATTTATATAAAAGTATATTATATATTATAACTTATATAAAATACAGGTATAATTTTATTAAATATATATAACATTTGTCTTAGTTCTTGGTTCTTTTGTACTTCTTAGACATTCCAAACATCCCTGGGTTCCAACTGAAGGTCATAATGAGACTAACATCTTGGATGAATGAAATTCTATTTTCTTCTTAAAGATGTTTCTATTGTTTACCCCCTCTGGGGTCTTTAAAGATGACAGCTTCACCAGTGAGCCTCTTTTTTTTTTTTTTTTTTTTTTTGAGAGAAAGAGTGCATACCAGCAGGAGTGGGGGCAGAGGGAGAGGGAGAAGCAGACTCCTCATTTCTCATTGAGCAGGGAGCCCAATGTGGAGCTTGATTCCAGGACCCCAGGATCATGACCTGAGTCAAAGGCAGATGCTTAAGGGACTGAGCCACCCAGGTGCTACACCAGTGAGCCTCTTGAGAGTCAGGATGGGCAAGCATGTTCCCTGGCCTCATGGAAGGGAACCTTGATGATTCTCCAAAGTGATTGGGTAATATCTTTCACTTTCTAGCTTGGGACCATCTAGTAATATGCAGGCTCCTGGGAGAAGAGGGTGCGGGACCTGACCTGCAACGAACAGGATATAAAAGAGAATCCCAGTGGGCACAAGCAGGATGTGACACAAACCAAACTGCAGCCATTAAAGAAGGGACAATATGTGAGACTATTGATGTCACATAAAAGTTTCCTTCTCTTGAATATCCATGATCTGGTCTCGCTTAACCCTACAGCACAAAGGCAAGGAACCCAGGGGAGGACTGTGATACTGTAATTTTATCACAAATTAAATGATTGCTTTAGGGGGACTTAAAGAAAATTTTATCTCCATGTCAGAACTCCCTAGGTTCAGAAAGTCTAAGGGTCCAAAGGTCTAAGATGAAATGAGATGTGGAAATCGTTGTGGCGGCTTTAGGTAAGAAAAAAAGTCTCTCTCTTAGGATTTATCATATACCACATCTGGGTATGTATGCCTTCTGGCAGCCAGCTGGGTTCTCTGCTCCAAACAGGAATTCAGAATAAAAATGCAATTTGCTTAAGGGTCAGTGTAGCTATGCACAATATCCAGTACCTGCTTAGCTCAGAAATGATGGTACATTGGTTCAGGCTTGGAAACCAGCTTTGATTAGCCCATTTTATTTCTTTGGCAGTATCATCTATATTTTACACAAGGATGCTTTTTAAAGTTGTTTTTTAAATTTCACTTTCAAGCCTGACTATAGGTGTTCAAGCTTGGCTCAGGGGATGAGATTTATTTTTCCCTTTGAAGATGGTAGATTTGGAAATACTCCAGGAAAATGGTTCTTCCTTGAAGCTCTCAGTTGGGTGGTGATTAACTTCAGAAAGAGTGAGTTGCTTTATAGATTATTCTTGTATTCCCCTTCCACCACCCCATTCTTCAGCAACAAACATTATATGATTGGAGCATAAAGTAGTTTAGGGTTGCTAACTGCTAAATGGCACAGATGGGAAGGAGCATGAGGAATCCATGGAAAAGCTCACTCTAGGCATACAGTTGCTGTTCTGAGCCCTTTACAAGCATTCTTCATTCTAGCTTTCAATAGATTGAGTTTAAATGTTGCCTCAATTACCTATTGGTTGTGTGACTCTGAACAAGTTACTTAACATTCTTATGTCTCAGTTTGCATCCGCTAAAAAATGGGGAGAGTAACTGTAGCTATGTTAAGATGTTCTTATAGGGTTTAACTAGAACACTTACAATACGTAGCCCCTACCTGGCACAGAAGCATTTATAAATGTTAGCTGTTATTAAATTTATTAAATGATTAATACCTTTTTAGAGATGAGGGAACTAACACTTAGAGAGATCAAATAATTTGCATAAGGACCTACAGTTGGCAAGTGACCACCCCAGGACCTGAATCCAGGCATCTCTGCCTCCAGTGCTTTGGTTATTGACCCTCAATATTATATTGCCCTAAAGGAACTTACAGTGCAGGAGGGAAAGTACATACATTTATAAGTACTTGTTATTTACAGAAAAAAAAGAAATGTCCTTGGAGAGATTTTTGGCTAGCTAGGGAGATGAGGGCTATTTTTCAGAGAAGAGCAATATTTCTTCCTACCATTGTTCTGAACAATTGTAATACTGTTAGTCGTATATTGACTGAATTGTATTTCCAGTTATTGGTTGTGGGTTTTCAGCTCTGGCTTGGGACTTTTTTTTCCCCATATAAGGGTTAAATTTGGAAGGATGTCATAAAAATGACTTCCCCAGTGGCTTCAATGTTACTCAAACTCAAAACCTTGCAAAGCTGCTGGGAAATCACTTCTCCATGATTCCCAAGTTCAACCTGACTAGAAAACCTTGCCACCACTCACAGGATTTATTGAACTTTTCTGATCTTACCACCATGTTCCATTTCTTTTCCTCTAGTCTTTGTATTTTCATAAATATCAGGTAAGATTTTAATCTTAACAATTCTTCATGATATCAGACATTTTCCCAATGATTTTTAAGTGCTCACAGCATTTCTAGCTTTCTCTCTCTCTTTCTTTCTTTCTCTTTTTATTTCTTAAAGATTTTGTTTATTTATTTGACAGAGAGAGAGAGAGAGAGAGAGAGAGAGAGAGAGAGAGACAACGAGAGAAGGAACACAAGCAAGGGGAGTGGAAGAGAGAGAAACAGGCTTCCTGTGGAGAAGGGAGCCTGGTGTGAGGCTCAGTCTCAGGACCCTGGGATCATGACCTGAGCTGAAGGCACTCAAGGACTGAGCCACCCAAGCACTCCATCTCCAGATTTTTAAAAAAAATTTTTTTAATTTGATTTTTAATTTTTTGATTTTTTAATTTTTAATTTAAAAATTTCTGCATTTTTCTTCATCCTATTCATTTGCTGAGTTCACTGCTAGGTATTCATCCTTTACTTCATCACTTCTTCAAAGGGAATAGAGAGGCTTTTGGATTTATTCCCAACAGGTTCTCTAGAATTCTGTTCATGGGGTTTTGGGTATCACTAAAATAGGCAAGGAAATGATAATAATTTACTGTCACAAATTAAGCTAGGTTTGTAGTACCAGTGGTACTACACTAGTGATGAACCACAGCATTCCTTAACATGCATGATATTCTTTCCTCATTCTTTCCATTATGCCATGGATGGGCTGTTCCCAAATAGGAGCGTATCAGGGGTAGCTTAATAGAAGTATAGTTTGACAGGCTCCACCACCTGGAAATCTGATGTGGAGGCCTGGGGGATTATCTAAGATATGTCACAAAGGGATATGCTAAAGAGTCCTTGAAGGAAGGCTAGACTGTGGATATCCAGGGAAGGCCTGTCTGAAGACGTACAGTTGATTCATGCTGAGACCTGAATGAGGCGAAGGTGTCTATGAAGATGTAGGAAAGAACATTCCAGGCGGCAGGAGTATGATAGTGGTGTGTGTGAAGGAGAAAGGGAAACAGTGTGACTAAGGATAGTGTGACTAAGAATAACATAGTCCTTTAAGGACAACTTTAATGAGATTGTGTCTTTTTTTTTTAAAGATTTTTTTATTTATTTGATAGAGAGAAACACAGCCAGAGAGAGAACACAAGCAGGGAGAGTGAGAGAAGGAGAAGCAGGCTTCCCGCCGAGCAGGGAACCTGATGTGGGGCTCGATCCCGGGTCTCCAGGATCATGACCCTAGTCGAAGGCAGTCGCTTAACCAACTGAGCCACCCAGGCGCCCCGAGATTGTGTCTTGTTATAATTACCCTGTGCCATGATTTGATCTGCATTTTTAAAAGACCACTCTGCGTGCTCTGTGGTGTGTGGTGTGGGTATACGCAGGCTGAAGACTGTTTGGGAGTCTCACTGAGAGCTGGGTGAAATAGGAGGAGTCGGTGCTGGCCCAGTGAAGGAGGTGTGCGTAGTGGAGTATTTCAAGAAGAAGAATGGCAGGTACAAGCCCTGAGGTGGAAAGATTGTTCTAGAAACGAAGGAAGGTAGGGGAGGGGTGTCAGAGGAAAATGAAGTCCATATAACATTGAATTCCAGGATATATCAGGATAAAAGTGCTGAGTATAAGATAGATACCAGCCAGGGTGGGCAGAAGGATCTGGCATCTTTTGAATGACGACCTTTTTTGAGGCAGAGGCACTTTCCATTTGTTCCTAATGCAGACTGCTCTGATTTTCCCAAGAGAATCCAGAAATTTGGATTTTTGTTTTCTTATTTTTTTTGGTAAGCTAGTTTTTATTTTTATCTTTTATTAAGTTTTTTAATTCGAATCCAGTATAGTCAACATACAGTGTGATATTCATTTCAGGTGTACAATACAGTGATTTAACACTTACATACAATACCCAGTGCTCATCACCGTGAGTGCACTCCTTAATTCCCATCTCTTATTTCATCCATCCCCCAACCCACCTTCCTTCTGGTAACCATCACTTTGTTTTCTATACTTAAGTGCCTTGGTTTGTCTTTCTCTTTTTTTCCTTTGCTCATTTGTTTTGTTTCTTAAATTCCACATATGAGTGAAATCATATGGTATTTGTCTTTCTCCTGCTGACTTATTTCACTTAGCATCATACTCTCTAGCTCCATCCACGTTGTTGCAAATGGGAGGATTTCATTCTTTTTTATAGCTGAGTAATATTCCACTTTACATATAATATACCACATTTCTTTATCTGTTCAATACAAAAACACTAATTCAGAGGGATACATGCACCCCTTTCGTTTATTGCAGCGTTACTTACAATGGCCAAATTATGGAAGCAGCCCAAGGGTCCATCAATAGATGAATGGCAAATTAGTTTTTAAAAAACAAACATTTTAAAACTCTGTGTGAGCTAAAGAAAAAGGTGCCTGTGGGATGGATTTCCAGTATGTGGTCTCTGAGCAGCATGACAACCAAATGATGCCTCTGTGTAAATTAGGGACAGTCTCCCGTTCTCTATATTTACCAGCCAGCTGAAGGAAAGCTGTTATATTACAGTGATGACTGTAATGAATGTGATTCTGCCAGAGCTGTGCCCTGTATAGTTGCCCAAATTGCAGCCTTAACTGAGTAAGAACACAGAGTGGGAAGAAGTGACAAGAGAACATGAAATAGACAAGCGTAATGGTGTGTTGGAGCCAATTTGCACTGGCTCATCAGAACTGATTGTACACATATTTTGCCAACTCTGGACTCACTAATGTCATCTCAGAAGCAGAAGTCCATCATGGTGGGAGTATTTACACGAGGGATCTTGGCAGATGCTACAAATCAGAGCTTTGTCCTTTCAGAGAGTTGGTTGTTAAACATTTACCATTGTACCATTGGACTAGATCATCTCATGAAGGCCTTCCATGCCCTTTAAGTATTTGGATTTTAGACTATAGGCAAGAGAGATAAGAAAGTAGCCTCTACATTCTTGGCCTCTTCATTCAGAGTCCTCTAGTTCTGACCTAAGTCAGAACAAAACAATTGAAAACTTTGTTTTCCTTTGAAGAGATGTCTGCTTTTGCACCTTGCTCCAGTGGAAGTTTCACCCTTGCTCATCTGTGTCCAGGCACAGAGGAAAGAAGGGAGCAATACGCTTCCATCCCCCTCAGTCTCTTTCAACTACTACTCCTCTGATCTTCAGTAACCTCCTCTCCTTTGGCATTCAGTATGTTTCTAAACATACGTTGCCTGAGCATTAAGTAGAGTTACTCCTGACTTCCCCAAATGAGAGCTTTGGTACCTTCCTCCAAGAGTTTCCATCCGCACCAAGGGTCATCACCTCCCTGGAAGACTCACTGCTCATATGGATAATCCATTAAGCACCTTAATCTCATGATCTTGTCATGTCACCAAGGTCAGGAACATTTCACCTCGGCTCTACCTTAGACACACCCAGAGTTGCATCCCAGACAGCAGAGCCAACTTTGGAACTGATGTGTCTTTGAAATGTGATTATGAAGACACCTTTTCTACAGGTTTGAGGTAAGGATTAAATGGCATGATATGTGGAAAGTGTCTAGTAATGCCTGGCAAACAATAGGAGTGCAGCAAATATTTCTTTCCTTGTCTTTTGTTTTCTTTAAAGACAGAAACACAATCTTGAAGCCATGGTATTTCTTCCCCCTTTATTTTGAAGTATCATTTGAATTTGACATAAATGGGTCGTGCGTATGTAGTAAACTTTCTGGTAGGTGACATCTTTAGGAATCTGTGTTTTCTCCAGCACTCAGGAGCTGCTGGCATCTGATATTATTGGCAGCAATTGTGCTAACATGCAAAACACAATACCCACCCTTTTAATTACAGAACATTCTTGCAGTAAAGTGACACTGATTCTCATCTGATTAATATTTATAGTTTTCACTTTTGGCTAAATGCCAGCTATCTTCATCATGTGAATTTCCTTGGCTTCCCAGCTCCCCTTTGCTGCTTCTCTTCCATGAGCTTATTTGTAAGAATATATATCTTTGTTTTACCCAGTCCATAATTTGTGGTTTCCTTAAGTCACAGGTTTTCTACCCACGAGGGGCCTTTAATCAGCAATTATATCTAAATATTAGTGAGCAATATTATATGTGAATATTATGGGCCTTTTAAGAACAAGCATTGAATACTTATATTTGAGGGGGTATGGGCAAGAGTCACTGTTCACCATAACTTTGATTACTGCACATAAATTGCTTCTCCTGGTTATTAACTAAGGGAGTACTAGACCTTTCTCATCTGTGCTCTCCTTTTTGCTGTTTTTCTAAATCTTCCATTTGCTCCTTTTAGAATCCAAAAATCTATATTCTGAGATGCAAGCCATATTTTAACTAGTCATTGCAAAGGGATTTGTGCTTTTTTCACAAACTTTGCAAGCGTGGGAAGGTATTTACCATAATAACAGCTGTGATGTACTTTGTTATATATTATCATTTTAAAATATCCAAATCCAGATGTACCAGAGGTGAAATTATTTTCCCTCAAGTAAAAAGACCATACATACTAAGGAGTCCATCTTCAAAATCTCTTTTATCTTCCATTTAAGTATGATTGTCACTGGAATAATTTAAATCCTCATTATTTTGTGCTTGGACAATTTCAGTAGCATCCTAACTGTTCTTCTTGGCTTTTTCCCATCCAAACTTGCACTATCATGTCCATTAATTTTCAGTTATGACCCACAGACCATGGCACTGGTTTTCAAAGAGTGTTCCAAGGGGGCATGCTGGGTACTCCAGCAGTGCTTAGACAGTGAGATTGTAGCCAGAGGGTAGGGTGTCAGGTCCTATCTCTGTTTCAAGTAGGCCAGTTCTGTTTTGAACAATTTTATTATATTTGGGTTCCTTGTAAGACTCTATTTAAAGCAAACATTTTTCTGTTGAAAATTTATTGGTCCTGAAGAAATGTCCACCTTCTTCACATGATACGCAAATTTCTTTTCCACATGCCTCTACACTGGCATTCCATCTTCCTCTTTCTTCTCCTTATATTTTTTGGCTTACAGTGAATTACTCATTCAACATTCCTTTAATAGTATTTCCTGGAGCTTTTGTTAATACTGGGACATCTTTGTCGGTATTGTCTTCCCTTTGTCTACTTGAAAACTACATCATTTATTCATTTAGCAACTAATTATTGAGCATCTCCTATGTCCATGCCCTGTGTTAGGTGCTGGGACTCCTACTAAGTCTTCATGGCCCATTTCAGGACATCTCTGTGGTGCTATCTGGGCAGATTTATCTGATGCATTCTCTTTATTTCCATGATACTTTGTCATACTGTTATTTTCTAATTAACTACATTATGCTCTATTTTTTTGCTTTTCTTTTTTAAAGAGAGATAGTGCTATCTTATTTATAGATGGATTTCTTCCCTTTTATCATAGCACTTGATTAATTGCTCAAGAAATGTTTATTGGATAAATGAGTAGAGAAAAGAAGTTTTATTTTTTTAAAAAAATCTATTTGCCCTGCTAAAGAGTGAGTGCCATAAGGGTGGGATCTTTGTCTAGCTTGCCTGACATGTGGCAGGTGTTCAATGATTATTTGTTGAATTGATGAAGAGTTCTCATCTCTGCTGTGAAGCCAGCAGCTGTCGGAGTAGGAATAGAGTGTATAAAGGGCATTTTGAGGTGCTCTTTTTGTGCAAAGTGCTCCCTCGGGAGGTTTGTGGGGTTGAAAGTGCCCTGGGCGTCCGCAGCCAGCTACTGTAACAGTCTTGGGCTGGTTTCTTGTACTTCCGTTTCAGTTACTTTGTCAAAAGAATGGATGGTTGGACTCAAGTTCATCTTTCTTTAAACAGGAATGATGCTATGTTTCTATGTATTTGGAAGTACAGGTGGCCCTTGAATAACACAGGTTTGAACTGCATGGGTCCATTTACATGAAGATTTTACAGTATTATAAATGTATTTTCTTTTCTTTATGCTTTTCCTAATAACTTTTTATTATCTAGCTTATGTAAGAATACAGTATATATGCATATAATATACAAACCATGTGCTGTTTATATAATAGGTAAGGCTTCTGGTCAACAGTAGGCGATTGGTAGTTAATCCGGGGGGAGTCAAATGTCCTATGGATTTTTGACTATGTGGGAGGTCAGTGTCCTTAGCCCCGATGCTGTTCTAGGGTCAACTGTACCTTGTGAATCAAAGAGCCTGCCTTCTCAGAACTCTCAGCTTTAATTCATGAAAGCACAATTCACAGCAGTTTGGGGTGGGTAGAATTTTCTTTATCTTTTGAGCAAGTTAATACATAACATACTTCTTTTTTCCCCCTTTGTCTATTATGTCAAAACACGTGAGTATTTGTATAGTTGACTTTCTTCTCTTGCATATAAATGAAGGACCAGCAAATAAATGGTGGCAACAGTAAATTTTAATACTATAATCTTAATTGTGAAGATAGTCTAATTTTTATGTTCATATATAGAAATCATAAAAAGATGAGAGAAATAATTTTTGATGATTCTGGGATTTTAGTTGGAGAAGTACATAGGATCAATATTATCAACTTGTATTTAGTGTAACTTTAAATAAGGGTTTGGTTAAAGGAAAGAAAAATGGCAGAAGTCAAAGGGGAAAATTTGAGAAGGTTAATGCACAATTTAATAATTTATTCAACACAAAGGACTGACTGGAAAAGAGGCCAATTTCTCTGTTCCTTCAGAAAGCGGAACTGTAGGAAAAGGGTTGGAGTGACTAAGTAAAAGAAAGACTGTTGATTCTCAAGAGTTGTCAGCCCCTAGAATGAGCTCTAACAAGACAGGTTTGGGGCTTTCTTGCCTCGGAGATCTTTAGAAACAAGCTGGGATTTTACCCGGCTGGAAATGTTTCAGATATGGGTCTGGGAGGTCCAGCCTGGGATTTGGTGAATCTCAACTCTTTGCTACTTCAGGTTATTCTACAGGGAAATAACTACTTAACCAGCCTCGAAAGAAAACATGATATATTACCAGCTGTGATTAGCACTTAATACCTTGCTTCCGTGGAGTCCATGGGAAACTTAGATAAGGGAGTTTAAGGGGCATGCAATCCTTTGGCAGATAGGAAAGACCTTTGTTGGTGACTTTCCAGTAAACGTAGTCCCAGAGCGGACTCGTTTCCATCCACAGCCTCGCTCTGCCCCCTGCTGTTGGCTGCCGCGCTCATTGTACTCCTGTGTTGAAAATTCTTTCCAGTGAGAGGAATGGGAGTAGGTAGAAAGGAGGTATCAGGATTTCATCCCAGGGCCACTTTTTCCATGGAAAATAAACCCGTTTTATTAATCTTGGGACCATCTCCCCCAAAGAGCAAGTGTCACTCATATTCTGATGTCACATGCTACGCCAGTCTGGGGTTGGGTGGCCGACCCAGATATCAGATGAGCGGTGTGAAAGTTGTCTGTAACTCAGGTGATGGGAGCCAGAGTCTACCCGCCAAGCGCACCCCACTGTGGTTGCCCAGCGACTACTGGGAGCTCAAAACCTCGTTGCAGGGAGCGTTGCACAGAACGGTTGCAGGGACCGGGTTGGGCAGGTTAGTTTCCCTGCGGGAGGCTGAGGACGCCGGTCCTGGGACACAGCCCAAGAAGCTCCGGGTCACAGTTCTCGCCCTCTGGGTGGGTTCAAAGGGCTGGATCTTTTGCTGTCTGCCCCTCCTCGGGTCACCAGCCACCTCCGCGAATGAAGGTGGCTCAGCTGTCTTTGCAAAGCCAAGGGGCAGCGGCGACGCGCACTGTGGTCGCCGGCTTCCTCTGCCGGTCCGACAGTCCCAGGACCCCGGCGGCAGAGGACCGCCCCGCCCCCGCCGCCGCGGCCTGGGCCGAGACGCACACGCTCCTTAATCCCCCCCCTCCGCCCCACGTTGCCCCGGCGACGGCCCAGACGAGCAGGTGATGCATTGACAGCGAGCAGATGGTCCCCCGCGGAGGCGAGCGCAGCCCACAATGCGCCCCGCGCGGCGATCCCACTGTCGCCCTCCCCCGCCTAGCCGGCCCTCAGCGGCCCGCATGCTAATACGGGTGGGGGGTGCGGCGGGGGCGGGGCCACGGGGGCGACCGAGGGCACTCCCCGCCATGCTCACTGCGGCCAGGCCCACCACGGATTTCTGAACGCCCTCCCCAGATCCCTGCACCAGAAGAGTTCCTCTCTTTAAACTCAGAGAGACACTCCCCCGCCCAGCCTGCTCTGGCTCTCTCCTAATTCTCCCCAAGTGGTTAATTTCCATTGAGATAAACGCTTAACCCCCTCCTTTCGTGGCCTTACCCCCAGTCTGCAGCCCCTAACCGCATCTGCTCCCTGCTGGCATTTAATATTCAATCTTGGAAGACCAGAGGAATGGATTTACCATCACACCTCCCCCCTCGCTCTTGCCCAGTCCCTGCTTCTAGAGTTGGCGCTGACACTTGCTAAATGTGTACAGACGTTCTTATTTATCTCATACCCACCCCCCATGCTTCAGGATCTCTTAGGCAGCTTCTCTTGGCCTTTCTTCCTGGAATTTCAAAAATAAATCACTCTTCCCCCCGTGACTACCGTGCTGCTCCCTCTAGGGAAACCCTCCCATTCACATACCCTCTCCTCCCATTCATTTGATACCCCCCCCCACCCCTTCTTTACCCTATTCACCGCTGTGTGGCAAATTGAGGCGATCTTATAGTAAGGGCATGAAAACTGCTAGGCACTATTCACAATTTTAATACTAACTTCATAGCTGTCACATAAATTCATTCCCGAGGCTACCCTATAATGGCCAAGAAGAAACTTTAAGGGAAGAAAAAAACCCACAAAAAAACAACACTGAAGATACTGCTATGGTGTCTTTCTTTGATTTGCAGGTGTTTTTTGAAATCTTTACTACAGTAACTGTAGATAGCTTTTTCTAGCTGCCACATAGGGTGCTTTAAAAAAAAACCTCCTTTTTATTTTACAGTAGATAAAAAAAAATGCCAATAGGCTTTAAAAAAAGGAATAGAGAGAGAAAGAGAAAAAGAGACTAGTGAATAAAGTTGGGATAATACCGGGTCACAGAGCTGTCGAAACCAATGTCATAGTGTGGCTGCTGGGCAGGAGTACAGAAAACTTCTTGTTTCTTGATTTTTATGGAGATTTGGTCTAAGGCACAGAGCACTCTCTGAACAGGTTTAGAACAAGTGGCAAAGAAAGAACTCTTCACAATAAACTCCCTTCTGATGGGCTTTATGCCCACAAACACCTGTGATTTACAAAGAGGCCTTGCAGAGGACAAAGGGAGAGGAGAGGGTCAGGCTTTGTGGGGGAAATGATGCCTCATGTAGCCATGGCCCTAAGGGATGGTTGTTTTATTTTAAAACTTGTGTTGGATGCTTGTTATGCAACCTCACAATGAGGAAAGAAGCATTAGACTCTTCTAGTGGCTCCTAATGTCTTCTTCAAAGGTTTCTAACTCATTTTGAACTTTCATTTTGTTAAGTTCTCAAACTGGAGAGTATTGTAGTTGTCAGAATTCAAGGAAGATCGACTTACATAAATCTTGAAGGCAGAAAAGCTAGAAGTCATTTCATCAGTCTTAGAAATAAGTGTTCAGAATGTTCACTTGAGGGTGAACAACATCTGTGTTTATTAATAATTTTATGAAATTTTTTCTCCAAGGAGTTTAATTTTATGTCAATTTCCTTTCAATTTCTTGCTTCCTCCCCCTTCTCCTATTTTTTGAAGTTTTATTTTCATGACTTCTCATGGCTTTGGCTCTCTGTTTTTAATAGTTTCTTTCCCCATAATTTAGGGGAGCAGACAAAATATGAAAGCACAAGACAATGACATCAAGTGTTACATACAAATCAGGGGAAAATTCTTTTGGACAGGGTGACCAAGGAAAGACTCTTCAGAGATTACCTGTCGAAAGCTAGAGAAGGAATAGAAGGAGGAACAAGAAGTGGAGGTCTGTGCAGAGACCCTAAAGCAGGAAAGAGCTTCAGGGGTCCTGAGTCACTGGGAGAAGCTTGGCATGCCTGGCATGCTGTGAGTGGGAGCAGTGAGATCAGGTGGAGACATTAGTCAGGACCAGACATTAGTCAGGACCAGATCAGGCATGAGAAAAGACTGGATTTTATTTTAACAGAAATAAGGGAGCTACTGAAGGACTTTGAGTGAGGGTGCTATGTAATTGAATGTATATTTTAAGAAGATCATTACTGCTGTTGTGAGGAATATGGATAGAATGAAGGAAAAACTGGAAGTGTAATAGCTGGTTGGGGAGTTGTTAGACGGCTGCTCTAATAATCCAGATAGGAAATAATGGTGTCCTGGATTAAGGAGATGCTAATGGAAGTTGAGAGAATGGATTTGGGACCTACCTTAGAGAAGGAATGATAAGACATAATGAATGAGAATGTGTGGGGGTGAGGTGATAGGGGGAATAGAGAAACCAAGGAGAACACAGGTCTAAACAACTTGGCAGATGGTAGTCACATTATAGAGATAGGGAATGTCACCTTATGGACGTTAAGGACTGAATAAGAGTATGAATCAAGAATTCTGTTTCAACATGTTAATTTTGAGCTGTTCTTGTGGAGGCCAAATAGATATGGTAAGCTTAGGAGCAGACACTTGACTGGCCCTGGGCTGTCATCATTCCCTAAGCCTCTCAGGATCAGTGATGTGGCTTGGCATGAAGGCATGAGCAGGCTAATAAGATTCCCAGACTTCTGAATCCTAACTGAATATCCTGAGACAGCCAGGGGTTAGCATCAGAGGAGGTGCTGAAAAGTTATGAGCTGGAGAAAGAACCATTAAGGATCATGATCAAATGGTTGACATGAATAAGCAGAAGCTATGAAACCTGGTTCAGGAGGAGGAAATAATTTTTTAGAGAGAGAGAGAAGGTGGCTGGGGGAAGCAAATTCATGTTAAGAAGCTCTAATATGTGGGGTGCCTGGGTGGCTCAGTTGGTTAAGCATCTGCCTTCAGCTCAGGTCATGAACCCAGGGTCCTGGGATCGAGCCCCAAATAGGGCTCCCTATTCCACAGTGAAACTATTTCTCCCTCTCTCTCTCTCTCTCTCTCCCTCCCTCTACCTGCTTATTCTCTTTCTCTCTCCCTCTCTCAAATAAATAAAATCTTTAAAAAAACTTAGAAAAATAAAAAAGCTGTAATATGTGACTAAGGTAACATTAGAGGGAAGATCTATATAGCTTTGCACTTGTATCTTTACGGTTGCTTTTGACCAAAGCTGAATCTCTTATCTTAGGCTGTGAAACAACAGTGACATGCAAATTGCTGGAAAGGTGATTTAAGAAAAAAGGACAAACCACAAACACATAAAATTGCAAATGGAAAGAGGTCTCTAATATGTTAGGGGTTATGTTTGGGAAGTCAATAATCCTTCCTTCCCTCAGAGTTCTGCTTCATAGAGTAAACGTCTGTTTTGCATCAACTTATCAGCTCTGTTAATGTAGGCCAGAGGAATCCCCCAGTAAAGAGCACCCTGGTAAAAATGAATTAGGGATTGAGACTTAACTTTTAAGCTACCATGGTTTCCTACTCTTTCCAATCTGAGTTGACTGCAGATAACTATCACAAGTCACAGTGGAGAAGCTGAGTAGATAAAATAGTGACTGGCAGACATATTGGCCAAAGTGTGTGAATTTCTATATGGCTCACCATATAGAAATCAGGAGCTTGCCAGAAACCAGATCTGTTGTGTCTGGACACAGGAAAGCAGAAGAGGAAGCAAGAGGGAAGCCCGAGTGGCTCAGTTGGTTGTTTGCTTTTGGCCAGGTCATGATCCCAGTATCCTGGGATCAAGTCCCACATTGGGCTCCTTTTTCAGCAGGAAACTGAGCTTCCTCTACCCGCTGCTTCCCCTGCTTGTGCTCTCTCCCTCTGACAAACAAATTAAAATGATAAAGAAAAAAAAAGAGAAAAAGAAGAGGAAGCAAGATGGAGACACACAGTGAGAGATACACCCTTACTACCTTTTAAATTCTGTAACTATTGGTAAATTTGGCCCAATTATTTCTTTTTATTTATTTTTTTTATTGTTACTTAAATTTTTTCCCAGTGTTCCAAGATTCATTCCCCATTCCCCACACCCAGTGCTCCATGCAATAGGTGCCCCCAGTACCCACCACCAGGCTCTCCCATCCCTCCACCCCCATCCCTCCAAATCCCTCAGTTTGTTTCTGTGTCCAAAGTCTCTGTTGTTTCATTTTTCTCCCTGGATTACCCTACTTCCCATTTACTTTCCTTCTCCCACAGTCCTCCAGGTTACCCCTCATGCACCGCAAGTAAGTGAAACCATGCGATACTTGACTTTCTCTTCTTGGCTTATTTCACTCAGCATAATCTCTTCCAGTCCAGTCCATGTTGCTACAAAAGTTGGATATTCATCCTTTCTGATGGAGACATAGTATTCCATTGTATATACGTACCACATCTTCTTTATCCATTCATCTGTTGATGGGCACCTTGGCTCTTTCCACAGTTTGGCGATTGTGGTCATTGCTGCGATAAATATTGGGGTACATATGGCCCTTCTTTTCACTACATCTGTATCTTTGGGGTAAATGCCCAGTAGTGCAATTGCAGGGTCATAGGGTAGCTCTATTTTTAATTTTTTAAGGAATCTCCACACTGTTTTCCAAAGCGGCTGCACCAGTTTACATTCCCACCAACAGTGTAAGAGGGTTCCCCTTTCTCCACAGCCTCTCCAACACTTGTTGT